>BQNB010038139.1:0-45711 GCA_026074375.1 Tanacetum coccineum | reverse complement strand
AAGAAAGTCTTAATATTCCTTCTGAAAACATTTGTACAATGTAGGTTTAATTGTTATTTTTCACCTTAATTAAAAAGAAATAAACATAAAGCTTCTAACTTAAATGCCTATTTTTCTCCTTGTTTCAAATCGAATTCTGATTCATAGCTTTTCAAAATCGAATTTATTTCACTAATCTATTTCAAAAATTCATAATCAAAACACAAAATTGGTGACCTTTGTACACATTTACAAAAATACTAATTTATCAGTCCTACAGGTATGTGTGTGTTTTTTGGTTTTTATCTACTGATGATAACACACATCCCACGTACGTGTACTACGACCAAAAAAACCCGGGTCGGGCCGGTTCGTGCATTTAATGCATTTAAGTTAAATGATTCAGACTTCTAATGCAACTATGTCGTTGCTTATCTAATTTTACGCCAAATTACATAATCATTATATACATTGAACAAACTATCATCATGGTTGTGTGTGGCATCAGTACATGTTCTCCTCTATTCAAAATAAAAATTTGTAGAAATAAAACTAACAAAAAAAAAATCCCCCAATCCAATATACATGAATACATTTATAACTATTAAAGACCATATACAATACAAACATACCCAATTTAGGCGTATGCCTCCAGCAGTAAACTTGTTACCAAACTATGGTTCCTATGATGACAATTCCTCAGTGCACGACATAACACAACTCTTTACCAATCCAAAACTGAAAAAAAAGAAAAAAAAGTCAAAATACACTTAATGAGAAAATAAAAATTATACACACGGTGTTTGAAATAACTCACTAACTTTCATCCCAAAACTTGCTCATCAAAAAACCAACTTCGTCATGTTTTTTAAGGTGTGTCGACCAAATTGTTTTACAGGCTCAGACAAACAAAGGACCGAAAAAAAGATATGTCCGCCATGGTTGCAAGTGTAGTAACTTGCCCCGCCAAGATGCAGAGAATCTTAGTTTTAACACCCCGTCGTCGAAGACTCATCACAACCCATATTTGTGTTTATAAGCAAAGCCAGATGTAGGTCGGCATACTCATTTTCCCCTCTATCTATTTTCCCAAAAATCCTACCGATAATAAAGTGTATGTGTACAGGTGTGTGTTTTTTCGGTTTTTATTTACTGATGGTAACACGTACCCCACGTACGTGGCAATGATGGAATACGACCCAAAAAAAACAGGTCAGGCCGGTTTTTGCATTCAATGCATTTAAGGCATTATTTACTGATGGTAACACGTACCCCACGTACGTGTCAATGATGGAATATAATGGGTAATCGGGACATTATACTACGACCCAAAAAAATACGGGTCGAGCCAGTTTTTGCATTCAATGCATTTAAGGCAGCAATCCTGCCATGTTTACCTAACATCACAAAGATAAGGATTAGCGACGTGATTGTACAAGAGGCTCGGGTAGGCAAACAACCAAAGACAGAAGATGCACCTACCATGGCTGCAAACGCAATACGTTGCCACGCCAAGCTGTGGATATTCTTGCCTTTTTCGGTAGCCTTTCAGATTCATCAAAGCCTTTCACAAATTCTCTTGAAATAGAAACTGATTGACAATGCACCATGGCTGCGACACAGAACGTGCCTTATATCCAAGGCTCAGATTATACCTAGCCTTTCATAATCGATATCACCACAATTCTCATGAAATAGAAAGTGATCGAAAATGCAGCATGGCTGCGAGTCTAAAAAACTCGCCCTGCCACAATGAATGTACACAATGTCATGTTATCCAAGTCATTCAAGCTAATAACAGCCAATCACAATAGTTATCACCATGATTCTTATCGCATCCCTTTCACACAGAACGTGGATTATATCCAAGGCTCGGATTATACATAGACGTTCACAATCGATATCTCCACAATTATACCTTTATATTAAAAGGAAGGATTGCTGCCTTAAATGCATTGAATGCACGAACTGAGCCGATCCAGGTTTTTTAGAAGATACTTCGAGCCGCCATGGCTGCAAACATGTTCTCGTGCTGCCCCGCCAAGATACGGCTCAATTTCAACCTGTTGGCTTGTTTTACAACCTATGAGCCTATCACCATCGTCACGTACCCGTCACTATCTTCGCACACGCCATGGATAGCGGCAACGAAAGGAGCGATGGCATCAAAGGAGCATAAGCCGAAAGTATAAGCAAGTCAGAACCATAAATCGTGATTCTAAGCAGTAACAATAACAATCTAGGCATCAATATCACATCTCAGTGGTATCTAATCAAAAAACACTTTTAATCACAAATAAAGCCAAACAACCCTTTTTAGAAACATAAAAAAACATAAACACAATAAATATCATGAAATCAAACTGTAACAGTTAACATAAAGACCATGAAATCAAGCAGTAAAACATATACCTTATTTATTTCAAGCTTAATAAGGCCAAAAATAGTCTCCAAAATTATCAACAACAAAACACCCAATAATAATTCCACTACCGAAACCATCATCACCAAACAAACCCTGGCTCATCTCTTATTGCAGTAAGAAAGAAAAGACCGCGATCAAAACCAACTACATTAAATTTCAACTTAGCAACAAAAAAGCAGACCATGGGTTTTAAAACCCTCAGAAGCAAAGACGAACCATATTATCATCTATCAGATCTGATTTAGAGAGAAAGCAAGAAAGATCGAGACAAGAGTGTGAGAGAGAAGAGATGTGTATGTGTACAACTGTGTTTTTTTTATCTACTGATGATAACACGTACCCCACGTACGTGTACTACGACCCATAGAAATCCGGGTCGGGCCGGGTCGTGCATTCAATGCATTTAAGACAGCAATCCTGCCTTTTAATATGAAGGTATAATAAATATAACTTAAAATTATTACATCATCTTTAATCATTGTTAATTACCTAAACAAAATATTTTATGTTTTATGTTTATTTATGTTCATTCGTTTATGTTCACTCGTTTATGTTCGTTTAAGCGACCGTGTTCGTTTATTTTTCCGGTTAAAATTAAACGAACGAACATGAACAAGGCTTCGTTCGTGTTCGTTCGGTTCGTTTACGACCCTATCGGGTGCTGTGGTTTGTGGCTATAAACAAAGTTTTTCTTGTAGGGCCTAATCACATGGGCCTAAATTGTTTACTTAGGCTCTACATGGCATGTTCACCGAAGTCCATTTGCTTAAAAGCTAAAGCCCAAAATAAGTTAAATGGTCAATAAATACATGTTCAAGTGACATTTAGTCAGGAGTTAAGATTGAACCCAAGACGTGCTTTTCTAAAAATATCTAATTGACCGGTTAACTAGACATTTATGACGGGGGAGTGATAACTAGCAATTAGGCCAAGCGGTAAATCACTAATATGTCTCAACTCAAGAAATAAATTACTTACTAGTAGTAGATTTTTTACTTATGGACTCACTTTAGGTGTCTTATTTTGGTCAAGGCTAAATGTTTGTTTTAACTCGTTCAACGCTTATTTATTAATCAAGGCATGGTTATAGCTTATGTTGTTGATATTGTCGTCGTCTAAGGGGTGTGAATTGTGTAGTTTGTGAGGCTTTTTTTAGCTTGAGGGTGCTCGTTTTTAGGTCTGATGCTTGATGTGCTGTTTTAATAATCGCACTTTCATAAGGGCTAATGGCCTGTAAATGTATTATAGTTGTCACTCATTCCTTTTATATGTATCAAACAAAAAAAGTTGCAACTATATACAAGGTTATAAATAGCGTGAGGTGAGGCGTGGCGGCATGGCCAAGCTTCATGCCTTTGCGAGCCATGACGAGTTACGGCGTTTTTAAGGCGTGACTTAAAGCGGCACAAAATATAAAAATATTTACAAATTTATATATTTATATCATATTACAAATATATTGAGTTTACAAAAAGTGTCATACATAAGGAATAAAGTGAAGAAACTATCTTTGCATGTAATCTTTTTCATTTCTATATAAAAATACGACTTTTATCGAAATTGAACTCAAAAAAGCCTCCACGCATCACATTTTATCGCATCTTATCATGTTTTTTCACTCCTCATCTCACGTTAAGCCTTAAGCCCAAGCCTTGATCTATTGCGTGGCGTGGAGGTCACGCCTCGCGCCTTTGCGAGGCTTTTGCGAGGCCTTTGCGCGCCTTTTAGAACCATGACTATATACATTAAACTTCGTTTTTTGACATTTTTTGTGTACTTTTTGACCTTCCCACTCGGTAAGGCCACGTTGTACAAGTTACCATACATACATTTGCAAAAACACATTAGTTCGTTACATTTATAAAAACTATTTGATCCGTTTTAATTCTTTTCATATGTTTTTTATTTTCCTTTGAATTTTATTTTTTTTCTTGTTCTTCATATACATCTTAATTTCCAGATTTATTAAGAAGACATAGCAGAATAATTAAAAACCCATATTCATCTTCATATCATATTTATCTTCAAAACACAACCTTATCATAATCATATTTGAATAATTACAAATCTTCAAAGTCTAGGAACATAACCACTATGCCCGCTAAAAATTAACACGCATCATTACCATTTAGATCTTCATACAAATATAAAACGTATACACGGATAAAAATAATAATTTACATCTTCCTCAAATCTCTGAACAAATTCAGACCACTTCACGATACCTATTTTCCTTAGCAATTTAAGATTTCCACAAGAGTACAACATAGATATCTACATCAAAACCATATAAAACATAATTCCACATCTAAATCAAACCTATATTATCAAAACCCATGTCTTCATTTTTCTTAACCGCCGGAAGTAACGGTAGGAGCAGGTGATGTGTCGGCATGAAGGTAGCATAGGAAAACATATTTAGAAGTTAAACTTGATATTGACGGCCCTTAGATCCGTACGATTGTGCAACGGTGGTTAAAGGTGAAAACGGTGGACATTGTTGCGGTGACTGTGATGGCTGGTTATGGTGTTGTGGTGGTAATAAAGGGTGGAAGAGAGGAGAGACGGTGATGGCTGGTTATGTTTATGGTGTTCTTTCAATCTTTTATTTTTTTTGGACTCATTGAAAGAAAAAATGAAAAGATATTGATGGGTGATGGTATATTTTGATGATGGTATAATTATTTTTTATGTATCAATTATTCCTATGTGGCATTAGGTAAAGAAAAAAAAAAGTAACATGCAACTTATTGAATAGGTCAAGATGTACATAAAAAATGTTAAAAAACAAAGTTTAATGTATATAATTGCAACTTTTTTTGTTTGATACATATAAAATGAACGAGTGACAACTATAATACATTTATAGGCCATTAGCCCCTTTCATAAACAAAACTTAGTTTTAGTCTGCTTCGAAATGATTTACCTTTTTTAGTGTTAAAATTGATGTCAAATTGATTTATGTTGTGTCGTTATTGTTACATATGATTCAGGATGACACAACTTTATACTCTTTATTTGATTTTATGAAGACCATCCAGAGATGACTACCCACTTTTGATCATGTTACTCACCACTAAAATATGCTTTTTATTAGTACGTGTGAGAACGTAACCAAATGAAGTATGACGCTATATCATAAATCACAACAATAGTTTTACAACAATAATAATAGAAAGGTTTAAAGAAAACTTATCAACACAATGTAAGACAATAAGTGTTTTTTTGTGCTTCGGCACAAAACTTCTATTCATTCTACTTTACTCTCCGAGTTTCCTGCTCGAGAGTTTCTTCACTAGTTCAACAAGCTTCCATCTCGCGGAAAAAACCTTACAACGTCGCTTACAAGTTTACAGATACTAAACTAGATATAGAGTTCTACTTCGGGTCCAACCAAACCTATTGTGTTTTAAGACCCATACACAACAAACATATAACCCTTGTGTTTTAAAGCCTAAATACAAACCTATCTAAACTCTAGTTTGGAATATAATGGGTGATATAAGGTGTTGTACGGTGGTGTTACATGGTGTTTTATAATGGTGATACAAGACATGTTTGTCTAATAAATTTGAATAACTAATAATCTAGACATTAAGAACTCTAAGTTTGATATAGTTGATCTTCTCTTGACAAGAAGGTTTCAATGAATGAATATTACAATAGCTCTAAGCATGTCGTGGTGAATCTTCACATGCTAGTATGCTTTCAATGGATGAAATGACAAGAGCTCAAAGTTTGTTTTGGTGGATATTCATATGCTAATATGCTTTTATTAAAGGGCTAATGACTTAAAAAGTCATCTAACTTGACACTTTTTGTCTTTGTGCGTAACCATCTTTTTTCTTTCTTATTATGTCATCAAACTTTCAAAAGTCAATCATTGTGTGTATTTTGTAGCCATTTTACCCTTACATTTTCCAATTTTCGAAGGGTAAAATGGTCATTTTACATGACAAAATAGTCACAAAATACACACAATGATCGACTTTTGAAAGTTTGATGATAAAATAGGAAAAAATAAAAATGACCACACACAAAGAAAAAAAGTGTCAAGTTAGATGACTTTTTAAGTCATTAGCCTTTTAATAAGTGAGAGCTAAAAGCTTTAAGATCAATGGTTAGTGAGTGTTTTGAAGACTATATTGCAAAAGCTTTGTTTGAATGGTGACCAAATGAGTTGTTTAAATAGGCAAACAACGTGTTCTCACGCCTCGAAGGAATCACAGATCTGATAGGATCCATGATCGGGTTCAGGATTTGTGTGTCTGATTTTTTACATAAAATTTTATACGCATTGAATTGTCATTCAACACTTGTTGGCTTTTGTTCCTTTTTAGTTTGATTGACTCGGGAAACATGTTTGATGCTTGTCTAAAGTGTTGAACACTCCACACCCACACATGGTTTATGGATGATTTGATATAAAAGTGCAAATATGCTTTTCCAAAAATATTTGAATCATTTTGACTTAACTATAAGATGGTGTTTATGTTGCAAACCAATAATGTAATTTGAAATACTTTTTTAAGAAGAATATTCTTGCTAGTTGGTAAATACAAGATTTTTTTTTATTTGAATATAAATTATGAGATTAAAACTAATGCATCATTTAATAAAATATGAAAGTATGATTTAATGTAATTGATGAAAACTATTTTGCTGCTTATGATATAGCTTTCTTGATTAAGTATGAGCAAGTTTAAAATGTGTTGGATGTTTAGTTTGAATTAAAAACGACATTTTTTAAACAGTTAAGACGTTCATCATGCTATAAAGACAACATTCGAACATTCTCCAATAGTTTGTTAGATGTTTTGATTATAATGTAACATAATAAACATATTTGAACTTGTGTTGAAGCACGAGAATACTCGAGACATTGAAAATGAGAAGTGTTAATAAATATTTGTGTAGACGATTTATAATTATGAGTAATTTACGCATTTTACGTTATATATTACAAGTTACATATGTGTCATTATTAAAACATTAAGAGTAAACTGCAAAAATCATCCTTGTGGTTTGTATTTTGTGGCACTAATCATCCTACCCGATACTATTGGCACTAATCATCCTTAAGTGGTGAAAAGTTCGGCAAAAATCATCCCTAAAATGATGATTTTTGCAAGACATTTTGTTGAACTTTATGCAAAAATCATCCCCAATAAGGATGATTTTTGCTGGACATTTGCCACTTAGGGATGATTAGTGCCAATAATATCGACTGAGGATGATTAGTGCCACAAACTACAAACCACAGGGATGATTTTTGCAGTTTACTCAAACATTAAAGACCGTTTAGTGGAAATATCTTCATATTGCACTAGCAATCTCTTTTTTTTATGATGACAAACTATGTAAATCGCAACACATAGTAAAATAGAAAAATTGCTTGTTTATCCCGTTTACTTACACTTCCCTATCCCCTTTTTGTCGAAACAAAAAGGCGGGCACTTCAAGCTTGCTACACCCCTTTGATAATTGCTACCCGTTGTTAGCGTATCCATAGATCAAATTTGTGTCATTTATCTACATTAAAAGTTATTTTTGTGCAACATAATATATTGATAATGAAATAATAGGAGCAACATCATATGGAAGGAAGACACATATCAAATGATATTCCGGAATTAAACCATGTTAGTCTTGAATTCTTAAAGAAAACAAGTGAAGTGAAGTATCCTAGAAATTAGTCACATCAAATCCTTGTTCTAAATCCTCAACCTAAAGGATCAGACTAAAGAAAACAACTAACTACGTTAAGCGAGTAATGAAAAGCTATGGATAGTTATTGTTATTCAAATACGCACAAAAGTCACAACTCGACCAACGTCCTAAGGAATTATTGTTCAACCAATTATACCAACTAAACAAACAACAATGAAATTTGTTCATTAATTGACACACTATTATCCTAGGCATGATTTTCTCCGAGCCGTCATTAGGGGAGGGAGTTCTAACACAGTTTTGAACGACATGTTTCGCTATGACATCATCATCTAATAAAGATGATGTTTTGGATTAGGGTAGACTTACGTCAAAGGTTACTTCGAGAGATTTTTCAATCCTTAAGGTTTATTTGTTAAGCACTATAAATTCTTTG
The DNA here is from genome assembly GCA_026074375.1 of Tanacetum coccineum. Taxonomy (NCBI): domain Eukaryota; kingdom Viridiplantae; phylum Streptophyta; class Magnoliopsida; order Asterales; family Asteraceae; genus Tanacetum; species Tanacetum coccineum. The sequence goes on along the minus strand of BQNB010038139.1, from coordinate 37,201 downwards.
TTTGTTTGAGAGTATCATAGAAAAACACATTCGTAAAACTTTGGGTCGAACTTGATGTGATATTGCTTTAGCTTTAAGGATAATTGGTTAATAAGATATAACCTAAACATTAATCTTAGAAGAAAAGTTTTCAATCTTTCATGTCATATTATGTGTAATAACAGACATATTTCATTAATTAATTTACAAGTCATGCTGTAAAATAGGTTTGAAAATGTTATAATTCAGAAAAAAATACTAATAAGAAGTATATTAAATAATATATATACAATAAACACCTAGATATAAATGAAAATGATTCCACGTCACGAGCATGTGTTGGATTAACTAGGTGTTAAGCCGAGGTTAGCAAAGATGGTTTAAATTAGTATATTTTTTTCATTGACAATGATATATATGGTATTTTTTAAAAGAAAAATGTACATGTCATCTTATTGTGTGTGAATTTCTCTTATGATTTTGTTACAATGGAGTTTTAAAGTTCTAGTTGATAATCATACTCTATTTAATTAGTGCCTACTATTTACATAGTCGGAAAGTATGAGAAATTACATTATTATATCAACAATGAAATCAAATTTTAATCTAAAACGAGGTTTTTAACGCGCGCTTCGCCGCGGAGCGCGGGGTTTTCCGTTTTCTTTAAGATGTTTTTTATTTAGTTTGTTTGCGTTGCGTGATATTATTTGGTGAAAACATGTCGACGAAGAAAGCGGTTTGGTCATGAGGGGTGTTGTCTGGAAAAGCTTTGTAACAGAAGCCTTGTACAATCTGATTGCAGCAAATGTTCCAGCAAATGATGTTTGAACTCATTGGTAGTTTAATCTATAAAGTAGTGACAAAAGCCTTGTACAATCTTTCGCCAACATACATAAACACGAAAGAAAAAGATACATTAAATATATATATGCAGCAAATGATGCTTGGTGTTAGGAATTATGCTTTCCTAACTTAGTACCGACAATATTAATACTTAGTACTGATAGTTATAGTTAGTACTGACAGTACAAAGTGTTAAGTACTAATCAGTTAGTTAGTACCGATAGTAGAAAATAGTTAGTACCGTTTAAGAGATATGTATGAGATATTTTAGGAAAAGATATGTACGCGTTTTGTAAGCCTGTTAGGGTTTATCCTTAGTCTATAAAAGGATCCCTCTTGACATAGTTAGAGACACGAGCTCAAGATATCTCATACAAAATCATATCTCAATAGTTAGTAATCTGTAATCACTCAAAGCAGATTAATAGAAGTTATTTTAGTTTTTCATTGTTCTTCTTAGTACTTGTGTTAAGATTCCGCATTAACACATAGTATTCATAATCATTGTTTCTACATAGTCAACTGTATTTATACATCTTGTACTCTCATCCATAATAGGCTGCATCAGATCTGATTCACATAGGGACTCACAAGTGGTATCAGAGCCTGTGAGAAACTCTGAATAAGAAGAACAAATAAATCCAGTTATAAACGTTCATCCTCCAAAACTAAACATGTTTGGATCACAAGATGAAATTCCACCACCTCCACCATCATCACCACAAACACCAACAACAAAACTCTCATACTGTTTCAACATCAACTGCTATTCTCAAAAAGGGAGAAATATTATAAATGGCTATAAAATGGAACACTATTGCCCAACAGACTATCAATCTGGGAGGTCATACAAAATGGGAATGGTCCTGTATCAATCACTACAGATACACAAGGACAAATTAAGGTCTTGCCTCCCAGAACTGCAGAAGAAATTGTAGCCAGAGAAAGAGAGAGAAAAGCAAGAACCACCTTGCTTAAAGGCCCGTACCGGAGAAGATCATCTTGCAAAATTCAAAAGAGATGACTGATGTAAAAGAGATGTGGGATGCCATCAAATCTAGATTTGGTGGAAATGACGAATCCAAGAAAATGCAAAAGTATATCTTGAAGCAACAGTTTGAAGGATTCTCTGTCTCCAACACAGAAGGACTTCACAAAGGCTATGACAGGTTCCAAAGTCTTCTTAGTCAGTTAGAGATTCATGGAGCAGGTGTATCTACTGAGGATGCAAATCAAAAATTCCTAAGATCTCTACCTTCTGCCTGGTCACAAGTTTCCTTAATTATGAGAACAAAACCAGGAGTGGACAGTCTCAGTTTTGATGATCTGTACAATAATCTAAGAGTCTTTGAGAGTGACATAAAAGGCTCTACTGCATCATCTTCTAGCCCGCAAAATGTAGCATTTGTCTCTGAAAACACCAGCAGTACTAATGATGTTAGTATCGCTTACTGTGTTTCCAATCCTTCTGGTCAAAAACTCAAAGTATGAACAAACATCATCATACTCATTACTTACTAATTAATCAAGTTGCCCTCAACTGGATCATGAGGACTTGGAACAACTTGATGAATATGACTTAGAAGAAATGGACTTGAAATGGCAGGTGACCATGATTTCGATGAGAATGAAAAAGTTCTACAAAAAGACTGGTAGAAAGCTACAATTTGATGCAAAGGAACCAGTTGGTTTTGATAAAACCAAAGTCGAATGCTACAATTGCCACAAGACATGTCATTTTGCTAGAGAGTGTAGAACCAAGGGAAATCAAGATAGTAGGAGAAGAGATGCTTCGAACTCTGGCAATAAGGATGGGAGAAGATCTGGTAAGCAGGAAGACTCTAAAGTATTGGTGACCATTGATGGAGAAGGTGTAGATTGGACCAGTCACTCCGAAGAAGAAGATTATGCTTTGATGGCTTGCAACAGCTCAGGGTCAGACTCAGAGGTAACGGCCTGTTCAAATGAGTGTAAAGAGTCTTATGTTAAGCTTAAAAAACTGTATGATGCTCATAGAGAACAACTTAGTGATGCAAGCATAGAAATAAAGGCATATACTCAAGGTCTAAAGAAAGTTGAAGCACAATTAGTTGCTCATCAACAAGGACAACAGTGGTATGAACAAAAGATAAAATTTATGAAGATAGATTTAGATGATAAAACAGATGTTCTAACATACCATAAGAAATTGCTAGCATAAGCTCAAAATGAAAAAGAAGATTTAAAGGATAAAGTAGAAAAATGGCATAACTCTTCTAAGAATCATAGTAAACTGCTTAATACCCAAATGAGTGCTAATGATAAGTTTGGGCTTAGGTATGGGAATCACAGATATGATGGTATTTTGAGCTATGAAAATGAAGTGTTGCAGAGTGTTTTTATGAATAAAGAGAGTGAGTTAGAAAAACAACCTTTGTATGATAGGTTTGTTACAGCAGATGGAATGCATGCTGTACCCCCACCCATGACAGGGAATTATATGCCCTCTGGACCTGATATTGAAGTAGATTACTCACAATTTACATATGGTCCAAAACAGACTCAACCTAGTGAATCTGAATCCCAAACAAGTGAATTTGATACCTGTGACTCTAACATTAGTACAGAACCCTCTGAATTAGTGTCTGAACCAGTTGTCAATGAATCTAATGTAGAATGTCAACCTAAGGTCTGGTCTGATGCTCCTATCATTGAGGAGTATGAATCAGATAGTGAAGATGAGTATGTGTCTATACCAATAAAAGAAAAAGAAACACCTAGTTTTGCTAACAAGCAAGTAAAAACTCCTAGGGAAACTGTTAGATCATTTTCACACAATAGTCAAAAAACCTAAAGTTTGATAAGAGAAAAATTTGGGTATGGGTTTCACTCGATAAGAGCATGTTTTGTATGTGGTAGTCTTAATCATTTAATCAGAGATTGTGATTTCCATGATAAGAGGATGGCAAGAAAAGCTGAGTTAAACAATGGGTGGGAAAATGTGCAAAGAGTGAATAAACAAAACCAATTTGTTCCTTCAACAGTACTAACTAGAACTGGTAAAATTCCAGTTAGTACTATTAGAGTTAGCGGTACTAAAATTTTTAGGACTGCTAGGCAAAGCTTTAACAGACAGACAGTACTAACTTGTGCTGGTATGGAAGTTAATACTGTTAAGCCCACTGTAAATAGAGTTAGACCAGCAAATGTTTTTCACAAAACTCATTCAAGGCCTTTCAAAAAGACAACAGTACTTATAACAGATTTTTCAAAACAAAAAGTTAATACTGCTAAGGAAAAAGCAGTTAGTACTGTTGGGGGAAAAAAGGAAACTGCTGTTAAGCTCTCAGCAGGTTGTAATTGGAGACCACAAAGAAACAACTGGTACAATGTCTCCAAATACAATGGTGGATCCAGTCTTAGAAATTGTTACACTTTCAAAGATCCACTAGGCAATCAAGCCCCAACAGGCTGGGTCCCTAAGAGAAACTAATCACTTCGTATTTGAATGCAGGGATTATCCACATAGAGCTTTAAAGAAAAAGGGATGTTGATAGTGGCCTGTTCCTAGGCACATGCTGGAAACCATGCCTACCTTGCTGAATTCAGACTTAATGTGCCCTGTTGCTTTTGGAGGTAGTAAAGGTTATATCACTGGTAAAGGTAAAATTAAAACTGGTAAATTAGATTTTGAGGATGTGTGCTTTGTGAAAGAACTTCAGCATTTCAATCTCTTTTCTTTGTCACAAATGTGTGACAAAAAGAACAAGGTTCTGTTTACTGACTCTGAATGTCTTGTTTTGTCTCCTGAATTTAAGTTACCTGATGAAAATCAAGTATTACTTAAAATCCCCAGACAAAACAATATGTACAGCTTCAATTTAAAGAACATTGTTCCTTCAGGAGGATTAGCTTGTTTAATTGCAAAGGCCACAACTGATGAATCTAACAAATGGCATTGGAGGTTGGGTCATGTCAATTTCAAAAACTTAAACAAACTTGTAAAGGGAAACCTTGTAAGAGGTTTACCTTCAAAAATCTTTCAAAATGACCACACTTGTGTTGCTTGTCAGAAAGGAAAGCAACACAAGGCCTCCTGTAAGGCCAAATCAGTAAGCTCTATTAGTCACTCCTTACAACTTCTTCATATGATTTGGGTTTAGGACCATACATCTGTAAGGATCTGAAACATAAGACCGTATTGCCTCGTTATCACTGATGATTTTATCAGGTTTTTATCCGGTATTTTTTTTCTTAAGAACTAAGGATGAAACTAGTGGAATCCTTAAGGACTTTATAAGACAAGTTGAGAACCAATTGAATCAAAAAGTTAAAACTATTAGATGTGATAATGGTACATAATTTAAGAATAATGATGTTATTGAATTCTGTGGGTCAAAAGGGATCAAGAGGGAATACAGTAATGCTAGAACTCCACAACAAAATGGAGTTGTTGAGAGAAAGAACATGACCCTTATTGAGGCTGCTAGAACCATGCTTGCAGATTCATTTTTACCTAACACTTTTTGGGCTGAAGCAGTTAGTACTGCTTGTTATGTTCTAAATAGGGTATTAGTGACCAAGCCTCATAATAAGACACCTTATGAACTTTTAACTGGTAAGAAACCAATTATAAGTTATATAAGACCTTTTGGGTGGCATGTAACCATCTTGAATACCATTGACCATATGGGCAAGTTTGCTGGAAAATCAAATGAAGTGTTTTTAGTTGGGTATTCTCTACAAAGCAAGGCTTTTAGAGTATACAATTTAGAAACCAAATGAGTTAAAGAAAACCTGCACATAACCTTTCTAGAGAACAAACCAAATGTTGCAGGAAAAGGACCCACTTGGCTTTTTGATCTTGATTATTTAACTGATTCTATGAATTATCATCCTGTTAGATCAGAGAATCAAGTTAACCTTCATGCAGGTCAATAAGAAGCTAATCATAATGTAGGTACAGAAGACATTATTGATGCAGGGGATTCTGAAAAAGAGGATGAATCTGCTCAAGACTGCTTTGTACTGCCAATATGGCCTTCCTATTCTTCAACAATTTCTCCTGATTTAAAGACAGATGAAAAGAGAGAAGGTCCAAGAGAGGAAGAACAAGTCTTTTTGGATGAACTTGAAAGACTTAAGAGGCAAGAAAAGGAGGCTAATGAGGAAGCTGAAGCTCTGAGGAAGGAGTTTGCACAAGACACTGAGAACTTGGTTATACAAGCAGGAGCTGCTAAGGCTAGCAGTACTAACATTTTTAGTACTGTTAGCACACCAGCTAAAGCTAGCAGTACTAACTTAGTTAATACTGTTAGCACACCCGTTAGTACTGCCAGTCCTCATGAGGGACTAACTCTTTCTGATCCAACAAATCCTGAACAAGATGATTCAGAAATACCTCCACTTGAGGATATTTATCAAAATTCTACTGATGGTATCTTTACTACTTTGTCTTATGATGATGAGGGTGCAATGGCTGACTTCACAAACTTGGAAACTGTTGTGAATGTTACTCCTATTCCCACATCAAGGATTCACTCTTCTCATCCTTCAGCACTTATTATAGGAGATCCAACCTCAGCAGTTCAAACAAGAAGCAAACTAAATAAAAATTCTAGAGCCCATGCTTTTGTTAGCTATGTTCAAAACCAAAGGAGAAATAATCATAAGGACTTCTAGCATTGTTTATTTGCTTATTTTCTGTCTCAGAATGAACACAAGAAGATTTCAGAAGCACTTGAAGATGAAAGTTGGGTTGATGCTATGCAAGACGAATTGCTGCAGTTTAAGATACAAAAAGTTTAGGTCTTAGTAGATTTGCCTTATGGGAAGAAGGCTATCGGTACAAAGTGGGTTTATCGAAATAAGAAGGATGAAAGAGGAGTTGTTGTCAGAAATAAAGCAAGGTTAGTTGCTCAGGGACATAGGCAAGAGGAAGGGATAGACTATGATGAGGTTTTTGAACCTGTGGCCAGGATTGAAGCCATAAGGATCTTTTTAGCCTTTGCCTCATACATGGGCTTTATAGTCTATCAAATGGATGTGAAAAGTGACTTCCTTTATGGTAAAATTGATGAGGAGGTATATGTATCTCAACCACCAGGTTTTCTAGATCCTAAGTATCCTCAAAAAGTCTACAAAGTGGTTAAAGCTCTCTATGGGTTACATCAAGCTCCCAGAGCCTGGTATACTACTTTATCTACTTTCTTGTTGAAGAATGGCTACAAAAGAGGTACCATTGACAAAACTCTTTTCATAAAGAAGGACAAACATGATATCATACTAGTTCAAGTCTATGTGGATGATATCATCTTTGGGTCTACAAAGAAATCTTGGTGTGATGAGTTTGAAGCATTAATGAAGAGTAAATTTTAGATGAGTTCAATGGGAGAGCTCACTTTCTTTCTTGGATTACAAGTCAAACAGAAGGAAGATGGTATCTTTATTAGTCAGGATAAGTATGTTGCAGAAATCCTGAAGAAGTTTGACTTTGCAAATGTTAAGACTGCTAGTACACCAATTGAGACTCAGAAGCCTTTAGTCAAGGATGAGGAAGCCAGTGATGTGGATGTCCATCTCTATAGGTCCATGATTGGCTCTTTAATGTACTTGACTGCTTCTAGGCCTGATATTATGTTTGTAGTTTGTGCTTGTTCTAGGTTTCAGGTCACTCCAAAGTCCTCCCATCTAAGTGCTGTCAAGAGAATTTTTAGGTATCTAAAGGGCAAACCCAAACTGGGTCTTTGGTATCCTAGAGTGTCTTCATTTGACCTGGAATCCTACTCAGATAGTGACTATGCTGGAGCAAATCTTGACAGGAAATCCACAACAGGAGGTTGTCAATTTCTTGGCAGGAGACTCATTTCTTGGCAATGCAAAAAGCAAACCATTGTGGCTACTTCTACTATAGAGGCAGAATATGTTGCTGCTGCAAGCTACTGTGGGAAAGTTTTGTGGATTCAAAATCAAATGTTAGACTATGGGTTCAACTTCATGAACACAAAGATCTACATTGATAATGAAAGCACCATTTGCATTGTAAAGAATCCAGTATATCATTCCAAAACAAAGCATATTGCTATTAGGCACCACTTCATAAGAGATGCTTATGAGAAGAAACTTATCCAGGTGCTTAAAATCCACACTGATGACAATGTAGCTGATCTACTAACCAAGGCATTTGATGTTAGCAGGTTCTAGTTCTTGGTTGTTTCTATTGGGATGATAAATCCATAAGCTGCATTGGTTAAAGGGATGCAATATGATGTTTTGTATAGTTTGTATGAAGTTTTGTTGTCAAGATACATTTTAACCATAGGTGATGCTTTTTAAAAGGTTTGAGAGGATTTAGAGAGTCATTGAGAAGAGTTATTGATGGTATTGAAGCACTCTTGTTACCTACATTGTTCATTCTTTGGTTAAACATAGTTAGTACCGACAATGCAAAGTTAGTACCGCTGGGCAAAGTTTGTACCGCTATAGAGACATTGAAGAAAAATACGGCTAAGGGTACAAAGTGTAAATTGAAACGGTTTCCTTGAAATTAGGTCTCCTAAACCTATATAAACCCATCTCAATTGAACAGTTCCTTACGCAATATCTCTCAAATACATTCGTATATACAAGCCCTAATATCTCTCTTAACGACGATCACTCGTAAGACTACAATGGCTATTATTGATTCATGTCCTAAGCACAACATGGTTGCGTATCTAGAGAAGACTGAAGGGAATGCAGAGTTTCACGAGATCATTGATTTTCTTAAGCGCAATTCCATTCATCATGCTCTCACTGTAAGTCCTGTTGTTTCTACTACATTTGTTGAACAGTTTTAGACGTCTGCTAAGTCTAAAATAATCAACAATGTTAGGCACATTACTGCCAAAGTAGCTGGCAAGCCTGTGTCTATCTCTGAAGCATCAATAAGAAGTGATCTTCTTTTTGATGATGCTAATGGGATAGACTCATTACCTAATTAGGCTATATTTGATGCTATACAACTTATGGGGTATGAGGGGGATTTAACAGTGTTAACATTTAATAAGGCTTTGTTTTCACCCCAATGGAGGTTTTTATTTCATACAATAAATCATTGTCTTAGTTCAAAAAGTACCTCTTGGGATCAAATTCCTACTAATATTGCCACTGCTGTCATTTGTTTAACATCTAATCAGAAGTATAATTTTTCTAAATTAATATTTGATGATATGCTTAGACATTTAGATGCTAAGAAGAAGTTTGTAATGTACCCACGTTTTATTTCTATCTTTTTAGATAAACAACTAGCTAATGTACCTGTACCTTTAGATCATTTTCTTGTAAATACTTTAACTAGTAAAGTCTTTTCTTTCATGGTTAAAAAGGGTAAACATTTCTCATGGAAAGTCACCCCTTTATTTGCTGATATGTTAGTACAATCAACTGAGGATGAGGGTGCTCCTTCAGAAAGACCATCTGAAGCACAACTACACCCTCTCCTGCTCCAACTAGTGAAGTACCTATTGAGCCACAGACTGAATCATCTCCTGCTCACACTAGTGAAGTACCTATTGAGCAACAGACTGACCCATCCCCTAGACCTTCACCTTCTAATATCATTCCTGATTCTATTCCAGAAAGTTCTGGTGGGAATCTTAGAGGTCATTCATCCAGTGATAAATCCCTTTCAGGGAATGAGGGTGAAATGACACTCTAAAGTGTCTATGATCTTTGTCTCTCTTTATGTGCACAGGTTTCTGATCAAGCCAAGGAAATACAACACTTAAAAGCTCAGATCAAAAAGCTCAAGAAGCAAGTTAAACCTGTAATCAAACACCACAGAGCATGGATGCACAATGTCTCCTTAAAGCAAAGATTGGCAAGAAAGAAATCCTTAAAGAAACAATGGGTGCACAAAGAGTCTGTATCCAAACAGGGGAGGAAGTTTGCTAAAGGTGAACCTTCAGTCCATAGAGATTCTCTATTTGATGATATTCCTGAAGATACACTTGATCATATAGAAACTGAGAATGCTCAAGTTGTGGGGAGGACAAGAGATATAGTGGGTGAAGAGAAGGATATTGATGAAAATATACTTAGTACTAAAGATGTACTTAGTACCGACAAGGAGAAAGTTAGTACTGACAGACCAATAGTTAGTACTAACGGATCCAAAGTTAGTACTGACAGGCAAATTAAAGGTACCGATGAGCAAATTAAAAGTACTGATGAGCAAAGAAAAGGTGCTGAAGATCATACTGAAGAAGGAAGTGCTACTCAAGCTACTCAAACACATACTTCTACAATATTTGGAGATGATAAAACAATAGCTAAGGTTCTTCTCAACATGAGTCAAGCCAAAGCAGTTTCTAGAGAGAAGGAGAAAGGTGTAGAGTTGAAGGATATTAAAGAAACTGACAGATCTAGGCCTACTTCTACAAGATCACTTCTGACATTAAAGCCTCTTCCAAAAATTAATCCAAAAGACAAAGGAATGAAGAAAATAGAAGAGGAAGATGAATCTGAAAGTGAATCTGATGGTGTTCCTGAAGCTGAGAAGAAGTTTAAACAGCTTGCAAGTGATGAAGAAATGGCTAGAAAAATACAAGAAGAGTGGGAAGGTGAAGAAGAAAGAAACAAATTAGCTGAAGAAAAAGCTACCAATGAAGCTCTCATAAGAAATTTTGATGACATAAAGGCAAGAATTGAGGCTGACAGACTTCTTGCTGAGAAGCTTCAAGAACAAGAAAGAGAGCAATTTACAATAAAAGAAAGAGCAAAATTCCTTCATGATACAATTGCTGCTCAAAGAAAATTCCTTGCTCAACAAAGAGCAGAGGCCATCAGGAACAGACCACCTACAAAGAATCAACTGAGAAATCAGATGATGACCTACTTAAAGCATGTAGGAAACTTCAAGCACTCTGAATTGAAAACCAAGAAGTTTGAAGAAATACAAGCCCTGTATGAGAAGATTAAAAGGTCAGATGAAGATTTTATTTCTATTGGGTCTGCTGAAGATGAAAGGCTTAATACAAAATAAAAATGGTTAAAAGGATTGATGATGCATAAATAAGTTTGTTATAAGACACAAAATGTTACCAAAATTTGGATGTGTTCTTCTCTTCAGGAGGTTTATGCAAAATAATCATGTTGGGGCCAAAAGGCTTAAAATGTATTTAAGAACTAGGTTTTGCTAAGTAGTGTGTACTTGTGTGTTCTAATCTAGATGAAAAGTAGTGAGTGTGTGTTTGTTTCTAGGGAATAAGAACCGCTTGTATGTGTTCTTGAGAATGTTTGGTGTAGGATGGTAGAATCCGTATAAATGTTCGAAAATGATTTTTATCAATTTAGTATAAGCATGTATACTGAAACATGTAAATGTACTTAGGCATGCATTGACACAATAATTAAAGTGATTATTATGTAGATCTATGTGTCATCTATATTTTTTTTCTTGATTGTTATACCTAATTCATTACGCATCGAAACAACATAGTATAAATGTACAACTAACAAGTTAATTATGTAAATTGCCACATAAAGAACATGATATATTACTTCAAATGTAAATTTCATGCAAAATCAATATGTTTAGTCACATTATAAATTGGGATGTAACATTTATCATTAATGATAATTATAGCCCTTTACAAATTAGTGATCGGGTTTTGGCTTGGTGTTTAGAAGAAGTGACAAACCACAACCAAATTCTCTAGCGGAAAAACATTACAACTCCTAACAGGAGGTTTAGGTTCAAGCCTCAATTGATATACGTGTGGAATTGGCTAGGGAAATGGTCGAAACATAATGAGAAAATGAAATGGAGAGAAATTTAGAAAGATTATAATTTCATATTATGAAAATGAAACAGAGTACAAGCGTTTTTAAACTAAGAAAATGGCGGGAAAACTAAGTAACTGCCTTTGATTATTGTTGAATAATCTAAACTATTACAAAGCTGAATTTAACTACTACACATTACTGAATTACATGAAACTACACTGTTTTAAACACTTGTGGTAATGTAGATAGTTGGAGCTAATCACTGAGTTGATTACTAAACTTGTTCTTGAGCTGCCATTGTGCTTTGATTTATCTTTATCTCTATTACCCCCTTGCAAGTTGAGTGTGTAGGCATCACACATGCCAAACTTAGAAATACAATTGTAGAAAGGGAAATCTGCTCAATCCTTTGGTTAAGACATCTGCTACTTGTTGACTAAATGATATGAAAGTGGGTAGAATAGTGCCATTTTTGATCTTTTCCCTGACAAAGTGACAATCAATCTTTATGTGTTTTGTTCTAGCATGCTGCACTGGATTAGAGGCTAAGGCAATTGAGGATTGATTATCACAATAGATAGGGATAGGTATAGTGATCTTAATTTTCAAATCCCATAAAAGACTTAGTAGCCATGTGATCTCACAAGTACAAACTGCCAATGCTCTATATTCAGCCTCTGTAGATGATCTGGACATAACAGTTTGCTTCTTAGATTGCTAGGATATGAGAGATGAGCCTAGAAAGATGCAGAATCCTATCACAGATCTTTTGGTTGTGGGACAGTTTTGCCCAATCACTATCACAAAAGGCTTGTAGTGTAAATTTTGTGTTGGTAGGAATGAATAGACCTTGACCTGGATAAAGTTTGATGTATCTTAAGACCTTGATGAGAGATTTCTAGTGAGGAGTTCTAGGACTGTGACTAAGTTGGGTTAAGGCGTGAGCTGCATAGGAAAGGTCTGTTCTAGTGATAGTGAGATAAAAAGTTTTCCACCTATAGCTTTATAAGTAGAAATAGAAACCACCAGTGTCATTAAGTTGCATAGGAAAGGTCAGTTCTGGTGATAGTGACATGGTTTTAGATCTAGGACTTTTAAGCTTTGGATTAGTTCTAAGGCATATTTCTTCTAAGACATAGTGATACCTTTGGAGTTTCTTAACTCTATTCCCAAGTAATAATTAAGTTTTCCTAGCTCTTTCATACTGAAGGTCTTGTCCAGTTCTTGCTTGAAGTATTAAATAAGAGAGGTGTTGTTGCAAGTGAGGAGGATGTCATCCACATAGATAATTAAATGCAAGAAATCGGTCCCTTTTTGTGTATGTAAGAAGATAAGTGTCTACAAAACTCTACTTGAATCCATTGTGAGTTAAGAAAGTAGTGAGTTTGTAAACCATTATCTGTTTGCCTGCTTAAGACCATAGAGGGATTTTTGTAGTTTGCAAACTGGATAAGGAATGGAAGAGGTGTTTTTATATCCTTAAGGTAATAACATGTAGAATTCTTCATGGAGATGTAACAATCCGTATTTTTGATCAATGTATAACGTTATTTAATTCACTATTTATTTATTTATTTATTTTCTCGTACGCATTTGCTTTTAATTTTAATCATTTCGTTAAATCGCGTAACGTTAGTCGATAAGATTTGGATATTGGATTTCCCAAATGAAGCTGAGGATTTGAAGCTCGAGTGATCGAAGGACAAAAACCACGAGCACGAAATCCGGGAAATCCTGGACAATAAACCACAAAACACAAAAACACGGATAATAGAAGAGGCGAGCCTCAACACAACACACAACACTTATTAGCAAATAGAAAGAAGATAAAATGGATAAGCATGGGTTGCCACCCATGAAGCGCCTTGTTTTTGTTAACCGAGTCTTGAGCCTGACTCGACCCCGAATTCATTGGTCCATGGGGGAGCAAGTGGAAGATAAAATCTCCATCGGACTTTCATTCAAGTGGTTTGGATAAACATTGAATTTTATGAAAGTTCCACTCCGATGAGATATACCCGACATAAAAGAATGATAATTGGAGATGCCTGGGTCAAAAATGGTATCTTCATTCCCACAGGAGAGAAGATATGGAGGAGCAACTAGATACGTGAGAAAAGGAAGAAAGATCCATACAATATAAGCGAAGAGAGGTTCACTTAAAAGTATGAAATCCATATCCAGGTGAAGGGTTGTATGGGTAGGTAAAACATTAGGCACATGAACTCTGGGTTCTCTTGTTGGGAAAATATCTCCCACCACATCCATAGTGAAATCGCCCAGCTCGGGCTCATTCTTAAAGCATAAATGATCATGCTCCGGTGGAGATATGATGTGAGCAAGTTCACCGGCGAACTCCTCATGATTAAAGTCACTCCTATCGGCAGGAGGAAATGGATTGATCGAAAGATCAAAGATGAACGAATCATATTGAGAAAGAGAAATATCAGACTGAGTAGTGGTACTACCACTATTCTTTTCTTCAATATGATCGTCATCAGAATTGAAAGCTTTATAATCTGGAAGAGAATAATCAGAACGGGTAGTGGTACTGCCACTACTATTCTCTTCCAAATCAAAGTAGAAAGTTTCAAGATTTGGGTATAGAATTATCAAAGGTGTTAGTCTCCTCTAAGAAAAAGTTAAGAGATGTGGAGGAAGACTTGGTCATAAAATCGGAAGATGGAGTGTTATTATCTTTTAATGCTCGATTCTAATCAATAAGAAGATTGACATCAATTAATTGTTTTTCAGAAGAATATCAATCATCTTTGATTGTTAAAAAATAATATCAGTATCAATCCCTGATATGTGAGAAATCACATATCCTTATTATATCCAAAATGGAACAATGTTGATGAGCTTAATGAAGATGAATGTTTTGACCCAAGGGGATGTGAGATTAATGTTGAAGTTGACGATTCCTTCACATTTGTCACTCGGACTTTTCTGCTGTATCTCACTTACCCTGAGGTTTCTCCCTTACTTTCCTCCACCGAGAATGAGGACACCATTTTTGACCCCGGCATCTCCACTTAGAGCCGGTGGCATCTCATCAGGATGGAACTTTCATGTGCTTAAATGTTTATCCAAACATTAATGAAAGCCTGATTGAGATTTTCTCTTCTATTTACTTTCTCCAAGGACGAATGAATTCGAGGATCGAGTCAAGCTATGCGACTTGGTTACCAAAAATAAAGCGCTTCGTGGGAGGCACCCCATGATTATCCTTCTATCTTCTTTCTTATTTCTATTGTGATGTGAGGAGGCTTGTACTCTTCCGATTCTCGTTGTTTGTACTTGTGATTGTTTGCAGGATTCACCCAAAATTTTCTGAAGACTCTCGTATTCGATGTTTTATCCCGGTCCACTCGAGCTTCCTAGCCTTTGCTTGCCATTAGTTTGGGGAAATTCGATATCCTAAAGATTATTATCGACTAACATTTATCTTTTAGCACACTTGATAAACGGCTTGAGATTTTTATGATACTTTCTTCAGGCTTGAGTTATGCATTCGACCTTTTTGAGTTCTAGTATGGGGTTTTTAAGTCTTAGGCTAGGAAACATTGAGGACAATGTTTAATTTTAGTATGGGGTAGTATATCTTCGATATAATCTTATCTACCTTTGCCCGTTGTTCTCACATACCCCGTTTTCCCGCCAAAATTTAAAACTTTCAAAAATAAAATAAGTGTTTTATAATAATTTTGACTTTCCTACTGGGTAGAATAAGAATAAATTTTGACTCGATCGAGCGTGTTGAGCTCTAGCTTGTTCCTTAAATTTTAGGCTAAGCGTTTGTGGAAATTCGCGAAGAACGAAAAATGATAGAGTTAAGTATGAGTTGGATGCTAAACAAGGATTATTTGGAAATCCTAAGAGCTCATGTATGTAATTTGTGGCTTTTTCTCCCATAAGCTCTTAACCGGACTAATATACGTGCTATTTTTGGAGATTAAACTTAAATCAACAATTTTTATGTAGTATATAGCAAAAATTTTAGTCTTAGTTCAAACTTATACTTGAATTTTTCAAAAAGAAGTCTTCTCTATAAAAAAAATGAAATGAGGAAAAATGAAAAAAATATATAATATAATGAATAAAAACTGTGGGCTGATAAAAGTTTACTACCTCTTGCCGGCTCACAACCGATGTGGTAGTCTTCTAAAGAAAGCCCATAGTAAGAATAAAAATCCGAGACTGATAAAAGTTTGCTGCATCTTGTCGGCTCACAACCGATGTTGCAGCCTTCTAAAAGGTCGAGGGTTACAATTGCATAAATGTTTAATATTAAGTTTGAATTAATAAATAGATTTCTTTTTGTTAAATTCAAATATGCTTTTGAACTTTGACTATTCTATTTTAAAGCTATGCATATATGGGAAACCTGAGAGTTTTTGAAACCTAAGGTCCGTGAGTCCCGATACTAGTCTCTGTGGGGTGTCAAAAGCCTGGTCACTTAGCCGCAAGGTTGGGATGTGCCGAGACGAAAGTCGCTACATGGGATGATCTCGCCTTCAAACTCATTATTCTCGGGTGGAACGTGAAGCATAGTATTTTGCAAAACGTTGATCCACGGTTGAAATTCAAAATAGCACATTCACCTAAGATATAATAATTGTCGGGAGTGAAAAGTTCACAAGTTGCAAATATGAGTAGTGTTAGCATCTTTACTGATATTTAACTATGATTTCGTTTTAAGCTTGGTTTGGAGCAAGTGAAAAGTCGGGGACGATGAATTTATCCTTTATGGGGCATTCTCGGATCGAAATGCATCTTGTTCTATGATCCCTAACAGTTATGGAAATAACGAAAGTCGAAATATTCTAGGTAATTAAAAAAAATGGAAAAAGTTTTGAAAAATGGGAAAATAGGGTGTTTTAAAGCTTGTGATTTCTTAACTCTCTCCACGAAAGTCTTTGCTACTTTTCAAAGGATTAGTTTGGGGAGTTTTTGAGGTATTTGGTTTTAGAGCATATAATATTGCGTGAGGACACGACAATCACTTAGTTTGGGGAATTTTGATATGTGAGAAATCACATATCCTTTTTATATCAAAAATGACCCTAAAAAGATGAAATTGTGCAAATTATGCTTGTATATTGCTTGTTTTGTCATTTGTGATGTGTAGGTACGGATATTGCAAAAATCACAAGAAAACGGTCAAAACCGGACAAACACGGACACGAGAACGGATAGAGTGCACAAGAGCCAGAAGTTTCTAGCAAAAGGTCATCAAAGGTCAACTCTTGGTCAACATTGGTCAACCCACAAGAAGACAAAACCCTGAAAATACCCAAATAAACATTGAATGTTAAATCCATTTCATCATAAGTCTTTAAACAAATAACACCGTTAGTCCTTGTTAACTTACAAACTAACGGTCGTTAAATTCTTATTAACAAATCAAATCCATAGTACCCTGGCCCAACACCAATTAACCTGGCCCAACACCCTTTTGATATTAACCCCTTTTAGCCCCAGTCAAAATATGTCAAACAAAGAGATAAAAAAATAAAATCCCACCCTTTTTGACTTTCACTGTGCATCTCCCTCACTTCATCCCCTGCAACTCCAACGCAGGGGATTACTTACTTCCACTCTTCACTCACTTACACAACCTCTGACACTCTGGCACCACTTATCCACGCTGGCAATCCCCAGCTCAATGATTGGTTAAATGGACGTGTAAGGACATCAACGGTCAAGATCATGAAGATTAAGTGGCAGTTAGAGATTAAAGGCTGTGATTAGAAGGAGAGGAGCGTCTCAAAGGGCTAGAACCTTCACCTCACTCCTATATAAAGAGCTCTCACTCACAGGAATGAAAAGTTTTTTTTTGGAGCTTAGTAGTAGAGTTTTAGCTTATTTTAAATCGTGTTGATAGCTATTTTTATTAATCTCAAGTAATCTCTTTTTCATATCCTTGTAATCATTTTCATGTTTAATAAAATTCATTTTACAACTTTCATATTCTGTCTTAATTTTCATTATAAGCTCTCATGTGTCAATAAGCTTTTACTGTTTAATAAGCTCGAATTCTACTCAAATAAACTCATAAAAGCTCTTATAAGTTTGTTCAACCCCTAGAATTGGATGGCTGCTAGTTGAACAAGCTTGGTTTAGTACTTGATTTGTCAAGTGTTAGGATATATTAGTTAATAAGCTTTAGACACCTTATTGATTTAAGCTAAAAAGACTTAAGCTCATTTTAAGCTCTATTGAGAGCATTTAGATCTCTGTTTGAGCTGAGAACCAAAGGTACACTTCACATTATAATTCTAAAAGCTTAATATGTTGATTTGCTTATTCTACTGCTTATTTTAGTGAAATAGCTTAATTGTGCTTGTTTAGCAGTAAATTAGCTTAGTTAATTCATATTAGTTGCTGTAATCTGTTTTTAAGTCTTAGTATAGTTAAAAAGACAAAACAGTTAAGGAAAAAATCCAAAAATATAGTCATTTTTAAGTTCCAGCTTATTTCTTCATGTTTTTAGAGTGCTTAATATCTGTTGTTTTTAGCTTAATTGCTCTTAGTTAGCATAGTTATCAATCTATTTCAGCTTATTTCAGTCTTTAATAGCTTAAAAATGTCAAGTCAGTTTCTAAGGGAGTGTTTGGCACAAGCAGTTCCAACATAAGTTAGAACTGTTTAGCTGCCTTGTGCTTTTTAGTCAGCTTTAGTAAGCTCATAATAAGTCTTTTAAACAGTTTTAAGTAGAATTTAAAAGCTTAATTTGTTTTTTAAGGTTTTCTCTAAGTATTGTGTTCATCTGTGGAAATATCATGTAGTAAAAAGCTTATTGGATAAAAATTTGGTTTAGGTGCTCTTTAGAGTTCATTTTAACTTTCATTTGATCTGATAATGCAGTAAGATTGGTTGTCAAAACCTGTCATTAGCAATTTTAAGTTTTGTTCTCAAAACCTGTCAATTGCATCAGCAGTTTTAAGTTTTAAAATTCAGTTTTTCAAATCCAAATTTAGTTTAGTTAAAGTTTGAATTAAGGTCTGAAATTCACACAACAAGCTCTTTGTAGTCTATTTTCAATTTGTCAAAGCTTATTTTTGCATTTGTAGCTTATTTTCCCATCTGTTTTTGAGCTGCAAATCATAGCTTTTTCATTTGACAAAGTTTTAAAAATTTACATTTTAACCTGCATCAGTCATTTTCAATAAGCTTTTTCTTAGCTTAACTGAGTTTCAAAATGTTTTTTAAAAGCTTTTCTAAACAGTCTTTCATCTCTACTTTTTATAAGTACAAGCCTTTTAGTCATAAGGTTCCATTAAGGAGCTTATTTTTAAGCTCAAAGTACCCCCTCTCAGGTCTGTTAACACTCAGTTTGCACTGAGTGTTTTGCAAATTTGCTTATTAGAGCTTATTCCTTGATATCAGTAGCTTATTTAGGGTGAAACTTGTTTGATAAGTAGAAAGACAAATCTACTTTAGCTTTTTACATATTAGAAGTGCTTATTTGTTAAGTAGAATAGCTAGTTCAAGTTTTAAAAGCTCATTTAGTTTTCTAAGTGTTTCTAAGGTGTTAAATCTGTTGAGCTTATTTTATAGCTTATTGTTGAGTTTAAAAAAAGTGTCTTTGTAAAAAGTGTTCATAATAAGCTGTTTTAGGACTTTGTTTTTTAAAAAAGCTTTGAAAATAAAAAAAATATATAAAAAGCTAGGCCATGGGATTCGAACCCATGACCTAGCCTTTCACACACACACGCCTCAACATACCACACACAAACCATCTGTGCTACAATAGCTCATCCACTTTTTCTTGCAAACACATTCCTTTTAAACCTTTTTCATTTTCTTTTCTTTATTAAAAAGCCATAGCTTATTTTTGACTTATTAGGGCTTAATTGTTTAGCTTATTTTAAGTAGTTATTTTTATAAAGTTAGTCTTTCAATTCCACACTTTTTATAATTTTTCTAGAATTTTAGAAGAAATTGTGCTATTTTTAATAATTTTTCTTTACTCAAGACTTAAAAAATCATAAAAAAATTAAAAAAAAATTATTAAAAAAAATTAATTAATTTTTTAATTTTCATTTATCATTTTCTAGGCTTAGGTTTAAAAATTACTTTCGTAGGGCTAATATTTTGTAATTTCACTTTACAAAGAACGAGATTCCGTCCCCGTTCTCGTTTTTCTTCGTTTTTAGTTTAAATCTCTACCGTTTTAGGATTTCCTTAGTTTTTCACTTTTAAATAGTCATTGAGAATAAGAAAAAGTAAAAAAAAATTTAGGATTAATTTTTGACAATTTAGGATTTTAATTGTCGAGTTATTCCTGTAATTGTTAAATTGTTCTAGTTGCTTAAATATTTTTAATTGTTAGTTTTTATTGCTTTTAGTTGTAGATTTAGACAATCAATCCAAAAACTTTGAAAATTAATTCAAATCATTATCCAAATAATAAACGTGGTCTCAATTTCATAAATCTTTGGGAAAACGACCCGGTAATCACTTACCGGTAAATATACGTATTATTATATATATTTGTGAGAATTTTTCCTTACTACCTTTGTTCTCAAGGGTAGTTTGGTAATTTCATATCTATTATATTATTTTACGTGTATAAAACTTTACGCAACACATTACAGAAGGCATTGAGAAGACGTTTGGACATGAGCACGACTTATCACCCTCAAATCAACGGTCAGAGTGAACGCACTATCCAGACATTGGAAGACATGCTTAGAAAATATGTCATCGACTTTGGAGGAAACTGGAATACCCATATTCTTTTAGTTGAGTTCTCTCACAACAACAGTTATCACATAAGTATTAAATGTGCCCTATTTGAAGCACTGTACGGGCAAAAATGTCGATCCCGAATTATTTGGGCTGAAGTAGGAGAAAGTCAATTGATTGGGTAAGAAATCGTGCAAGAGACCACCGATAAGATATTTTAAATCTAGGAAAGGCTCAAGACAGCAAGAGACCATCGATAATCGATGTAAGCCCTTAGAATTTAGCATTGGCGATGAAGTTTTACTCAAGTTGTCACCTTGGAAAGGCATAGTACGTTATGGAATAAAGGGCAAGTTAGCATCAAGGTATGTGGGACCATTTAAGATCGTTTAATGAATTGAACCTGTAACTTAGCTTACCATAAGAATTGAGCGGAATTCATGATATGTTTTACGTGTCAAATCTAAAGAAATGTCTAGCAGATACAAATTTACATGTGCCCCTAGGCGAACTCAAGATAGATAAAACTTTACGTTTTGTTGAAGAGGTACTAGAAATCATGGACCGTGAGGTCAAGAGTTTGAAGCAAAGTCGAGTTCCCATTGTAAAGGTCCGATGGAATTTACGTCGAGGCCCTGAATTCACTTGGGAGCGCGAGGACGACATCAAACACAAGTACCCACATGTATTCACGAATGCTTCGTTTCTAGAGAGAACGAGTTGAATTTCAGGACGAAATTCCTTTCAACGGGGAGATACTGTGACAACCATCTAAAATCAGGTTAGTAACCAAGAGTATTTTATAACGTCTTTGAAAACTCTTAGAGATTACAGTCTAAGTCTACTTATGTTTCACTAGATAAGAAAGAATCTCTCCTTAAACATTAGCATTATCTTTGATGGCGTTAGAGTTCCAAAGAGTTTTAACCTCCTAAATACGGCTCGTACGGTTCAAATTTCTAATTTGCCACTGCGGCCTATAAGTTGACTATCAAAACGGGTGTCCTACAATTCCTACTCACATGGCCAACAATCTTGTAGTTATTGCACTTCACAGTGTATGGTCCAGTGTGGTGCAACTTACGTTTGTTGTGGAAGGGAAATTTTGCTACTTATGCGTTCTTGTAGATTTTGGTTTACAATTAAGCTCTCAGCCTTTGTCATTATATTTTTGTTGTTGGCATTCCTTACTTACATTGGTTTCTAACGTACGACCGCTAATCCCATTTAGTCACGAGCCTTGTAGATTCTTTCCTCATAGACAATATTAGCTTCGATAGCATTAGCAATTTGTTGAGTTACAATACACTCGATCTTCGTGGACCTCATTCCTTGTCTTATCGTCGGTATTTACTTCAAAATCGAACGGAGTAAAGAAAATGAAATAAGTCGAATTCAAAATTGGTTAATATCATGGGATAAATGATGCTATAAAATAGACGTTATTTGACGTCATCAGATGCCAAATGGCACATATAAATTTTTAATAATAAAAATTAATGGCATCCCTTTGTGAAAATGTTTTCGAATCATGACGTTAATCATTATGACAAAATCTTTGTAGCGAAAGATTTACCTGGTATGTCATGATTTGTTTCAATTGTTTTATCAAACTTTTGGGAATAAGTATCAATATTAACATTGATAACACTATCCAATGGTAAGATAGAAATGTCCTCCGAGGGTAATTTGACATTGATTTCATCAATATCACTGCCCGTATCCGATTTTAAATCGTTGACAAAAATTAACTTATAAGAAGATGAATTTTGGTCATATATAAATGTGTAATCTTCATCATGGATTCGGCAAATGATATTGTAAAATCAAAATCAGCTTTAATGGTGTTATGAGGACTTACAATGGGTTGAGACGAGACTTTTGGGTCAGATGCCAATGCATCATTGTAGACTAGAGCTGAGAAATCTGCTTCAAAATCTTTGAAGAGGTCAATATCATCATAAATCTTACCGTACGTAGCAGTTTCCCAATCAAACATCTGACCGCGCTTATGAGCTTTATCAGCCATAAGTTGAATGTACTCTTCCATGGTGATGTTAGGGTCGTCTATTTCCTGTAATAAATTGGCTAGGAAAGGAAAAGGTCAAATAGGCTAATTGTCACACCCCCAAACGGGGCCTAGTCAGACACACGTGTCCGGGGGCGTGACGTCATAATATACATCACACAAGATACAAAGAACGACCTCTGAGGGTACGTTTGAAAATCCAACATCGTTGCATTAATTAAAATAGATAAGGCTTTACATAGGTTCAAATATAATATGCGGAAGCGAATAAAAGGTTTTAAAGTTTGACAACGATGTTAAAATAGTAGATAATAATTCTTGAAAATAGGTCCAATGCATAGCAGCACCAAATAGCAAGCAAAGACATCCACAACTAAGAACCTGAGAAAAACATGTTAAAACGTCAACATAAAGTTGGTGAATTCATAGGTTTGAAATTTAGTATTAAAAGTGGACCACAAGTTCACAGTACGCATGTGACAGTTATAATAGATACAACTCCACATAAAAAGTATGTATTTACTGTTGCACTAAGCTCATGACACCGAAGCTCAATTAAATGAAGCATATTATATGCCAAATAGAATTACTCACCCTAAAGGTATCCGACCAAGATCACCTATTGACATTCCGACATGGTATATATCCGTTTGTTCGGGACCTCCGAATCTAGTAAGCGCTACTTAACCAGTACGGTCGGTTAAGTAATTGACGGTTCATGATAATTCGGGCATTAATGGTCTATTCGCTATTTAGGCAACACGTAATCAGGAAAAGGAAACATAAAGTAATTGTGTCCATAGTTTAAAAACAAGCAACGTTTCTCACCTCAATAATTTTTCATGTCAATGGCACAACAAAAAAGCATGTAAACGAGTCAATTAAAATGGTTAATGACACATGCAAGGATAATTTTAAGAAGTTCACCGACGAACCCGCTCTAGTTTGCTATGCCATCCATCGAAGATGACAACAGATGAAAAAGAAAAGCAGGAAGTGTAAGAATCTCGCAGAGCCACGGGCTAAAACGCCAAACTCGTATCACAGCCATGTCAGAAAGAATTTTACAGTTATTTATTTGCAAGGAGAGCAACTTTCATTCAAACAAAACACCTCAAGTTTCTTTAGTTTTTGCAATCACATCCACCTTACCATCTATTGAGCCAAATGATTCTCTCATAATGGGGGATGATCACCTTAGTACTTTTAGTGCTGAGGAAATTGTCCTAATCCCAAGAGAATCCGAGGATACATCCAGGAGTGATAGTAAGAACGTTTTACCTTCGTATGATGATTTCTCTTCCATCAACGTTCCACGTGATGATTCCGTGACTTTCTCTAACTCTCTTTTCGAATTTGATGTCAATGTTCAACTCTAGTGACATAAACCCTCTTTTTGATGAAAGTTTTAGAGGACATCTGAGTGACAAGGATTCTTATGTTCCAACCTTGATGAGTTCAACTTTCTAGTCCTTACCTCTTTTTGATTATAATAATATCGAGAGTCTCGTCTCGCAGAGACGACATTGAGATTCTACTTCACCATATACCGACTATAAGGCATTGTATCGCTTCTCCGAGGATTAATCAATGAACCTCCTCTCGAAGAGAATGATGATTTATTTGATTTGGAATCAAAAGAAAATGATTGGAAGAAGATTTTGTACGATGCTCCAATTGATAAAGCTGGGTTTTTCGACCCAGGAGGTGAAATTGATGAGATCGATGCTTTTCTAGCTATCGAAATTCCTACGTATATTGAGGAAGGTTATTATGACTTAGAGGGAGACATATTATATCTTGAGAGTTTGCTTAGTGATGATAACACCCATAATCTTTCTTCCGAAGTGTTTTTCGATCATGAACCACAACACATTAAGAATGAATCAAATCATGATACTTTGATAACTTTTTCTCCCAAGAATGATCCTCTTCACTATGAGTTCACTGGTGGAGTCATCACGATTCCTCCAGGAATTGTTAGAGAGCACGAGGATTATATCAATTCTACGATATGTCCGTTTGCTATGCGGAAATTCATACTTCCCGTCGCAAGAAAGAATTTCATAAAATGATCGAGTCTCTTCCCTCACTATTACTCGTCAATGATAGTGATTGCGGAATATGGATAGAGATCAATATATTTTCGACCAGATGATTCCTAACCACCAAGTTAAATTAAAGTAATTTTGACTCGAAAGAGGATATTATTGACAACTTGCTTAACGATGATCCCATTCCCGAATATTAACGTTTAACCTTCGACATGGGACCCGATGTTGGCCCGAGATAAACAATGTTTAATGAAGATAGAATGTTTGCCCCAGGGGAGGTGAGATTAATGTTTGAAGTTGATGATTCCATCACCATTTGTCCACTCGGAATACCTTTTCTTTCGTATCTCACTTACCCTGAGGTTTCTCCCTTACTTTCCTCCACCGAGAATGAAGACACCATTTTTGACCCCGACATCTCCACTTAGAGCCGGTGGCATCTCATCGGGATGGAACTTTCATGAGCTTTAATGTTTTATCCAAACATTAATGAAAACCCGATTGAGATTTTCTCTTCATTTAACTTTCTCCAAGGACGAATGAATTCGGGGATCGAGTCAACTATGTTACTCGGTTACCAAAAAACAAAAGCGCTTTGTGGAGCACCCCATGCTTATCCTCAATCTTCTTTCTTTATTCTATTGTGATGTGAGGAGGCTTGTACTCTTCCGATTCTCATTGTTTGTACTTGTGATTGTTTGCAGGATTCACCTAATATTTTTATGAAGACTCTCGTGTTCGGTGATTTGTCCTGGTACCACTCGAGCTTCTAGCCTTTGCTTGCCACTATTTGGGGAAATCTGCTATCCTATAAGATTATTAATTATCGACTAACATATCTTTGTAGACTCACAGTTGATAAACGGCTTTGAGATTTTTTTTGATACTTTCTTTCTTCGGCATTGCATTTATGCAATCGAACCTTTTTGAGTTCTAGTATGGGGTTTTTAAGTCTTAGGCTAGGAAATCATTTAGGAAATTATTAATTTTTTAGTATGGGGGTAGTATAAATTCTTCTTCTATATAAATCTTACCTAACCTTTCCCGTTGCTCTCACATACCCCGTTTTCCGTCAAAATTTTAAAAAATTTAAAAAATTTCTAAAAAAAATAAAATAGGTTTTTGTCACAATTTTGACTTTCCTCTGGTATAATAAAAGTAAGATTTTAACCCCATCGAGCGTGTTTGAGCTTCTAGCTTGTTCCTTAACTTTTTAGGCTAAGCGTTTGTGGAAAATTCGCAGAAGAACGAAAATGATAGAGATTAAGTATGATTGGATGCTAAATCAAGGATTATTTGGAAATCCTAAGAGCCACATTGTAAGTAATTTGTGGCTTTTCCCTATAAGCTCTTAACCGTAACTAATATACGTGCTGTATTTGGAGATTAAACTTAAATCAACAATTTTTATGTAGTATATAGCAAAAAATCTAGTCTTAGTTCAAACTTATACTTGAATTTTTCAAAAAGAAGTCTTCTCTATATAAGTAAAAAAAATGAAATGAGGAAAAATGAAAAAAATATATAATATAATGAATAAAAACTGTGAGCTGATAAAAGTTTACTACCTCTTGCCGGCTCACAACCGATGTGGTAGTCTTCTAAATAAAGCCCATAGTAAGAATAAAATCCGAGATTGATAAAAGTTTGCTGCATCTTGCCGGCTCACAAAACCGATTGTTGCAATGCCTTCTAAAAAGGTTGAGGGTACAATTGCATAAATTATAACATTAAGTTGAATTAATAAATAGGATTTCTTTTTAGTTCAAATTCAAATATGCCTTTTGGAACTTTGACATTCAATTTTAAAGCTATGGCATATATGCAGAAACCTGAGAGTTTTTTGAAACCATACGGTCCGTTGATCCGATACTAGTCTCTTGGGTGTCCACAAGCCTGGTCACTTACCGCAAGGCTTGAGATGTGCCGAGACGAAAGTCGCTACATGGGATGATCTTCGCCTTCAAACTCATTAATTTTTCGGTGTGAATATGACATATAATTTTGCAAAACGTTGATCCAAACGGTGAAATTCAAAATAGCCACATTCACCTAAGATATAATAATTGTCGGGAAGTAAAATATCACAAGTTTGGAAATATGAGTATGTTAGCATCTTAAATTGATATTTACGGTGATATCGTTTTAAGCTGGTATGGATCAAGAGAAAGTCGGGACGAAGATTTTATCCTTTATGGGGAAATTTTTTACCTCGGATCGCAATGGCATCTTGTTCTATGATACCTAACATTTATGGAAATACCGAAAGGTCAAAATATTCAATGAGTAATTAAAAAAAATGGAAAGGTTTGAAAATAGGAAAATAAGGTGTTTTAAAAGCTGTGATTTCTAACTCTCCTCCACGGAATCTTTGCTACTTTTCCAAATGCATAGTTAGGGGAGTTTTTTGAGGATTTGGTTTTTAGACATATAATATTGCGTAAGGACACGACAATCACTTAGTTTGGGGAATTTTGATATGTGAGAAATCACATATCCTTTATATCAAAAATGACCCTAAAAAGATGAAATTGTGCAAATTAATGCTTGAATATTACATGTTTTGTCCATTTGTGAATGGTGTAGCACAGGGATATTGCAAAAATCACAAAAAATGGTTAAAACCGACAAACACGACAGAGAACTAATAGTGCACAAGAGCCCCAAAGTTTCTAGCAAAAGGTCATCAAAGTCAACTCTTGTGTCAACCCACACGAAGACAAAACCCCTGAAAATTACCTAAATAAACATTGAAAGTTGAAAATCCATTTCATCAGTCTTTTAAATCAAATAACACCATTAGTCCTTGTTAACTTACTAACAAACGATCGTCAAATTCTTATTAACAAATCAAATCCCATAGTAACACTGGCCCAACCCCAATTAACCTGCCCAACACCCTTTTGATTTAACCTCTTTTACCCCAGTCAAAATATGTCAAACAAAGAAGATAAAAAATAAAATCCCCTTTTTGACTTTTCACTGTGCATCTCCCCTTACTTCAAACCCGGCAACTCTAACGCAGGGGATTACTATCCATCCACACTTCTCACTTCATACACAACCTCAAACACTCAGGTAACCACTTAAATTTTTTCCACGCTGGCAATCCCCAGCTCAATGATTGGTTAAATGGACGTGTAAGGACATCAACGGTCAAGATCATGAAGATTAAGTGGCAGTTAGAGATTAAAGGCTGTGATTAGAAGGAGAGGAGCGTCTTAAAGGGCTAGAACCTTCACCTCACTCCTATATAAAGAGCTCTCACTCACAGGAATGAAAAGTTTTTTTTTGGGAGCTTAGTAGTAGAGTTTTAGCTTATTTTAAATCGTGTTTTAGCTTAATTATTTTTAATCTCTTGTAATCTCTTTTTCATATCCTTGTAATCATTTTCAAGTTTAATAAAATTCATTTTACAGCTTTCATATTCTGTCTTAATTTTCATTATAAGCTCTCATGTCTCAATAAGCTTTTACTGTTTAATAAGCTCGAATTCTACTCAAATAAACTCATAAAAGCACTTATAAGTTTGTTCAACCCCTGGAATTAGATGGTTGCTGGTTGAACAAGCTTGGTTTAGTACTTGATGGTCAAGTGTTAGGATATATTAGTTAATAAGCTTTAGACAGCTTATTGAGTTTAAGCTAAAAAGCTTAAGCTCATTTCTAAGCTCTATTGAGAGCATTTAGATCTCTGTTTGAGCTGAGAACCAAAGGTACACTTCACATTTTAATTCTAAAAGCTTAATATGCTGATTTACTTATTCTATTCTACTGCATATTTAGTGAAATAGCTTAATAAGTGCTTGTTTAAAAAAACTGTAAAATAGACTTAGTTAATTCATAATAATGCGTAATCTGTTTTTAAGTCTTAGTATAGTTAAAAAGACAAAACAGTTAAGGAAAAAAATCCAAAAATATAGTCATTTTAAGTTCAGCTTATTTCTTCTGTTTTAGTGCTTAATATCTGTTGTGATTAGCTTAATTGCTCTTAGTTAGCATAGTTATCAATCTATTTCAGCTTATTTCAGTCTTTAATAGCTTAAACATGTCAAGTCAGTTTCTAAGGGAGTGTTTGGCATAAGCAGTTCCAACATAAGTTAGAACTGTTTAGCTGCCTTGTGCTTTTTAGTCACTTTAAGTAAGCATAATAATCTTATTTAAACAGTTTTAAGTATGAATTTACAAGCTTAATTTGTTTTTTAAGGTTTTCTTCTAAGTATTGTGTATTAATCTGGGAAATATCATGTATTAAAAAGCTATTGGATATAAATTTGTTTAAGTGCTCTTTTAGAGTCATTTAACTTCATTTGATATGATAATGCAGTAAGATTGGTTGTCCAAAAAAAACCTGTCATTAGCAATTTTTAAGTTTTGGTTCTCAAAAACTGTCAATTGCAACAGGCAGTTTTTAAGTTTTAAAATTTAGTTTTTCAAATCCAAATTTAGTTTAGTTAAAGTTTGAATTAAGGTCTGAAATTCACACAACAAGCTCTTTGTGGTCTATTTTCAATTTGTCAAAGCTTATTTTTGCATTTGTAGCTTATTTTCCCATATGTTTTTGAGCTGCAAATCATACTTTTTCATTTGACAAAGTTTTTAAAATTTACATTTTAACCTGCATCAGTCAGTTTTTCAATAAGCTTTTTCTTAGCGTTAACTAAAAGGAGTTTCCAAATGTTTTTTAAAAAGCATTTTTTCTAAACAGTCTTTCATCTCTACTTTTTATAAGTACAAGCCTTTTAGTTATAAGGTTCCATTAAGGAGCTTATTTTTAAGCTCAAAGTACCCCCTCTCAGGTCTGTTAACACTTAGTTTGCACTGAGTGTTTTACAAATTTGCTTATTAGAGCTTATTCCTTGATATTAGTAGCTTATTTAGGGTGAAACTTGTTTGATAAGTAGAAAGACAAATCTACTTTAGCTTTTTACATATTAGAAGTGCTTATTTGTTAAGTAGATGCTTTTACAAGTTTTAAAAAGCTCATTTAGTTATCTAAGAGTTTGCTAAGGTGTTAATCAGTTGAACTTGATTTATAGCATATGTGTTGAGTTTTAAAAAAAAAGGTCTTTGTAAAAAGTTGTTTTCATAATAAGCTGTTTTTTAGTACTTGTTTATAAATAGCTTTCGAAATAAAAAAATAATAATATAAAAAGCTAGGCCATGGGATTCGAACCCATGACCTAGCCTTTCACACACACACGCCTCAACATACCACACACAAACCATATGTGCTACATTACTCAAACCACTTTGTTCTTGCAACACATTCCTAATTAATAACATTTTTCATTTCTTTTTCTTTATAAAAAGAAGCCATAGCTTATTTCGACTTATTAGTGCTTAATGGTTTAAGCTTGTATTTAGAGGTAGTTATTTTTTATAAAGTTAGTTGTCAATTCCACACTTTTTATAAATTTTTTTTCTAGAATTTTAGAAGAACTTGTGCTATTTTTAATAATTTTTCTTTACCCGAGACTTAAAAAATCATAAAAAAAGTTTTAAAAAAATTAATTTCTTTTTTTTTTAATTTTCTTTTATCATTTTCTAGGCTTAGGTTTAAAAATTACTTTCGTATGGCTAATATTTTGTAATTTCACTTTACAAAGAACATGATTCCGTCCCCGTTCTCGTTTTTCTTCGTTTTTAGTTTAAATCTCTACCGTTTTAGGATTTCCTTAGTTTTTCACTTTTAAATAGTCATTGAGAATAAGAAAAAGTAAAAAATAATTTTAGGATTAATTTTTGACAATTTAGGATTTTAATTGTCGCGTTATTCCCGTAATTGTTAAATTGTTCTAGTTGCTTAAATGTTTTTAATTGTTAGTTTTTATTGCTTTTAATTGTAGATTTAGACAATCAATCCAAAAACTTTGAAAATCATTCAAAAAATCAATTTTCCAAAATATCAAACGTGTTCTCAATTTCCATAAATCTTTTGGCAAAACGGACCCGGTAAATCACTTACCGTTAAACGGTAGTATTTTCGTAGGATTTTTGCTCTAAATCTTTTGTCCTCAAGATTTTTAGTAATTTCTTTATAACTTATATATTATACAGTTATATAATTTGATTTTCAACAATCAAAGAACTTATCATTTAATACGTGTCTGATTATAGAAAACGGGTCAAACTAAATAGTTTAGGTTATTTTAATCACACTTCGTATATAATACTTGCAAAGCCTTATATATTTCACCTTAAATCTTCAATTGTATTTATCTTCGATAATATAAATTCATCACGTAAAAATTATATAATTTGTTTATTTTCCATATGAATAATATATACAAGATATATATTACATACCTGCGTTAACTTTTCTAATATTTTATTAACCAACCACCAAACTATTACAAAACGTGGAAATCTAAATCAATACAACGTGTCGCGTTGATGTAACCATTTCATCAGAAATCCAAATACATTATCCAAAAGCTAGTGGGTCTTAGGCCGTTAAGCTTAGTTTGCAACCTCTTGATCGAGCCCGCTTCGTCAACCCGTTTGTTTGTTGCATACAAGATGCCCTTATCTGTCAATCGCATCTACATCATCGAGGTGAGTGTATAGACCCATGTTTTACTAGTTTTTACATAAATTTTTTGGGGTGAGAACATGCATGTTTTCAAATTCAAGACACTTGATTGACTTATGTTATTACATGATCGTTACAAATTGGTTTACATACTCCCATTTACATAGTCGATATGGGAACATTATTTGACTTATCATTTTTTGTGACACAAATACTTACGTTATACTTTTGAAGGATGATCACGGATTAAGCTTAACGGATAGAACTGATATCTACACATGTAAATGCCCGGGTTTCTTGGAGGGACCACCTTGAGGGGTACATATATATTACTCTGCACACGGGTGTTCTTGAAGGGGACACCTATGAGGGGTACATATTCATTACTGCCCGGGTGTTCTTGGAGGGGACACCTGTGATGGGTACATATGGTTTTTCATTACTGTCCGAGTGTTCTTGGAGGAGACACCTGCGATGGCGGTACATTTAGTAACAACGGTTTTTTCAAAACTTCGAGTAATCGTAAATCCTTATGTTTTATACTCACATGAATATTTGTTGTTAGCTTGAATAAAGCGGCAATACATACTTTGACAAAGGTGACCCAACTATACCTTCCGTTTTGGTGACTATTTGGGGATTTCAATGGTCATGAAGCAACTTTTATAAAAACTTTGATTTCAACTAATTTATACTAAACAAATCTATAACTCACGCAACTTTATTTAACCTTTTTAAAGGCATGTTTTTCACAAGGTGAATTAGACGCTTTGGCTTACTTGATGTGCATTGTAGTCTAAAATGACAAGATTTCATTCATGGATTACTACTTATATACAAATGATCAAATCTCCGTTGTAATCGCTTTCAAGCTTTTCATTGTTGATGCAAATTATGGGACAAATGTTATATCAATTACAAGGAATCAACGAGATTTGCTTTTCAAAACAAACGACACATTTATAGTCGTTCTCTTGTATCAAGCGCATTTGTATTATGAAGTAACCCTCCAGACACAGTTACTTCCTTCCCGATGCAGCAAAACTGTTTTTTGGGGGAGTTACAGATTGGTATCCAGAGCACTGGCTTAGTAGAGAACTAGTTCATATTTTACCCTAGAACTATAGCCGTTTATTTCCCCCGCAAATATTGCATCACATCAAATATTTTCAAAGTGCATACACACACTTGCTTACTTGCTTACATTACTTGTTACATTAAGTGCTTACATGACATACATAAATAGAAAATATATATTATATTATTATACCCCCTTTTTTAGCGTATATCGTATAGACGTATTATTTATATAAGAGTTATTTATAAATACAAGTAACATTTCTTAAGACATTGTGGTTGCACAATGGTCAGACAATATTACTTTTAGACATTGTGAGTTGCACAATGTCTCAATTTTACTTCACAGACATTGTGAGTTTAGCACAATGGTCTTCATTTAACTTCTCATCATTAATAGAGATATACAATGGTCTCATTCTACTTCTTAGACATTGTGAGTTGCACAATGGTCTCAACTTCGTTCACGAGACAATTGTAAGTTAATCATGGACTTTAAAATATTATTACTTCATAGTATATATATACAATATCGTATACACGGAAGACCGTCATAATTTTTTGCTTACAATGAAATATGTATCAATTAAGGATTACAAGTCTTGTATGGCCGGGACTTGTAATATGAGGATTGATATGATAATTGCTATGTTAACAAAGCCCGTCACAGCTTTGGTTTACATGAAATTATGTGTGAATCTAAGTATTACAAGTCTTGTATGGGCGGGACTTGTAATAGGAGGATTGATACGATGATTGCTATGTTGACTGGTTCATCGAGACCTTTACCTTATTTACTCTAACCGAGTACTCATTAACTATCTTGAACTCTATGTCGATTTCCCCTGATAGTTTTACTCCCCGTCTCCGAAGACGGGTTTTAAACACTCGCCCCATACTCATTAGAAGCACATGCATCGTCATGATTATCCATCACCTTGAAGGTTATGTAAGTACGCGTATGTTGCATCGTAATAATTAAGTAGGATTATTTATAATCTCCTTAATTGAAAGGATTGGACGCCTATTCATTAAATAAAGAAATTGTAAAACACCGGAACCATAAGTTTAACAATTCATACTATACATAAATTAGGACTCTCCTTTTATTTAAGTAAATGAATTATAAACGAGTGGGCTTAATGGTAACCATATGACACTAGTATAAGCTCGAAAAACCCGATAATCAACACGGAATCGTTAAGAGAGGTCTAGAAGCCCAAAATTGTCTTGCCACTTGGGACGTAAGACCGCAGAAATTCTTAAAGGCCTCGCTTGGAACTAACCTTATCTCAATACTTAAGTCATTACTTTTGTCGTTGCTAATCACGCGATCACGACCTGTTAGTGAGCTAACAGACTGTTACACAATTGACTATTGGAGTTGAATTCAAACTCGAACTAACGACTGAGTAACCAGTATTCCGTCGTCTATCGCAAAAAAGCACTTCCGCAAGGCTACCTCCCTTTTGTTAACTTCATTATAGGAATATTGATTCTCGAAAATTTCCTCATTTCGGCATCCCATCGCCATTTGATAGGGTTTATAGTCGTTAAGGTTGGCTGTTGTTGGGTCCCTGGATGTTCCTAAGCTGGTACAAACTTTATCCAATAGGTAATGCCAACCCCTTTAAACCAATAAACACCTATCGACAAAAGAGTATATCCGGACTGATTCATTAAACGGGCACTAGGTACGAAGACTTAGGTCTCGATACATCCTAGTGACTTCCAAATAAAGTTGGATACTTACTTCAATTAGCCTCGTCCGTTATTAATCATCGAACGTTACAGATATCAGAAACGAGACTCCGTCCTGGAACATTCAAAACTGTCTACAAACATACTCACGCGACTACACTTTCTCCTTCGATGCTTTCACTATTAAGAGACTTTCTTTTCTTTATAAACTCTGTGTATATCAATCATAATATCGTAAGATATTTTTTTGAGATGCCATATTGAGGATTAAAATATCCTGTCAAGCCTAGCCAAAATTTTTGGTATATGAGAAGTGGGTCGAAACACCGAATTTTTGCTGGAATACAGTTATCAGCGTCTTGTATAGAACTGGTTTATTAAAATCTTTAAATCTTTCTTGTCACACAAACGGTTTAACACAAATTTAACCTCGGGACGAGATTTCTTTAAAAGGTAAGTACGAGTAACATCCGGGCAAATTCGGAAATTTTAAATGACTATTATAACCTTTGACTTTTCAGGTCCGATTTGAACATTTGACTATTTTGGTCTTTTATGTCACAAAACAACGATTACCCAAAGTACCGCGTAACCAGTAATGTTTATGAACATATTTAAAAGAGATATATGTTATTCCTAAGTTTATTTATCAAAAACGAGCCACTAAATCACATTTTCATGATTCGGGCTCTAAAGCAATTTGATGTAAAACGACATTCCTGACAACTTTTTAGTTTTGACCGAGACCCCGAAAAACAGTCAGAAATTCTGAAATGCCCTCGCAAAGATTTTAGAAACAAGAAAATAAATAAATTATTATTTTTAATTAAACACTTATTATAAAATAAAAATATTTAAAAAATTAGTCATCATTTTATTCAGAAATGTTTGTTGATAACGCAAATATTCGAGTTAAAATTTATTTCTGATTTTACTTCGACAAGCATAACGCGGATTTCCAAATAAATAAACCAATAATTTTATAAAATGTTATACAAAATATTTAAGAAATACTATCGATTAAATACTCATATTTATCAGAAAATATTTGAAAGACGCAATGGGCGAAGTTTCCTATTTTGAAAATCCGTTAAGACGCACCAAAGACTAGTCCCGAACCACTATTTTATAAAATAATACTCAAAAGTTACACTTTTGGTCCTAGGAAATAGTTAACAAATGACCTCCAAACTACATGAGACTTGAACACATTTATTTTATAACTTTTAATAAAGTTATATATAATATAAAATTTATACATTTCTTTCATTTGAATACTTATAAAAACACACACTCACTCTCTCTCCTCTCCGAATTTTCCGACGAGCTTCCCCCACCACGCCGCCATCACCTTCGGCCACCGGAAAACTTTTCCGGCGAGTTTTCCGGCCGAGTAAAAAATGTTTCTCCTCACCCGATCTACCCGAACCCCACCACCACGCGCCTCTACGCGCTGCCACTGCCACGCACCGTCGTCACCACAGCCACCATCAGCCCTCCCCATTTCAGGCCGCCGCCGCAGGTCAGCTACCGCCGCCGCCGCCGGAAAACTTTTTCGGCGAGTATTCCGGCCAAGTCTAAAAGTATTCCCCATCACCCGATCTACCCGCTGCCACCCCACGACAATCCCCCTTCGCGCCACCATCACCTCCACCGCTGTCTCGCCACCAGCCACCCCCTAAAAGGGTGCGTTCGTTTTGATTTAAACCCAAAAAGGGTGTTTGTTTTGGTAGCCACCACGACCCACAAGGGTGCGTGGGGTGTCAAGTCAAACCACTAACCTAGGGTGCGTTTGGTCCTCTTTAAACCAACGAGGGTGCGTCTTGGTTCATCTCGGCACCAAGAAGGGTGTGGATGGTTTGAAAACGACCCGCGATAAGGGTGTGTTTGGTTGATCTCAACACCAAAAGGGGTGCGTTGGGTTTAAGGGCACCACCAAGGGTGCGTTTGGTTGGTTGCCACCACCACAAGGGTGCGTTTAGCAGTTACCACCACCATAGGGGTGCGTTTGGTTTTCGTTTTAGCACCAAACGGTGCGTTTGGTTTGGCTGTTAACACCCAAAAAGGGGTGTTTGGGTGGCAGCCACCCAATAGGGTGCGTTTGGTATTGTCACAGCCTCAAGGGGGTGTTTGTTTCTGGTTATTAACATCGAATAGGGTGCGTTTGGTTTGGTAGAAATGTATAAGGGAGTGTTTGGGTTAACAGAAAACACCCAAAAGGGGTGTTTGGGTTGGCAGAAAACACCCAAAGGGGGCGTTTGGGTGAGCAGAAAACTATAAAGGGTGCGTTTGGGATAGCAGGAAACCCAAACAGGGGTGTTTGGGACAGCATGGGTGTTTGGTTGGGCAGATTTGCAACAAAGGGTGCGTTTGGTTTAGCAGAAAGACCAATAAGGGTTCGTTTGGTTTATGCAATTGACTAATAAATATAACACGAGATTTATAAATTATAATCGGAACTAAAATGGTGGTTAATGGTTAAATAAATGTGATATTTATTACGTTGTTTAGTTTATATATAAATATATATAAATATATATTTGAAACACGCGGGTTGTTTGAAAAGTGGAAAAACATTAGATTTTATAAATATGGGAAACGTTATATAACCGGAAAGATCATGACGAAATTTATATAAATTTCTATATTTAGTAATGTTTTACTAAACCTCTATTATTTTAGAAACCCGGTAAAAGAGACTAAGTTATATTTTAAAGATATATTAAATTATAACTGTACAATAACTCGACAACGAATAAGAATTATACTTTTACAAATGAGACAACGATTTTAGCTACGATCCGTCAATATGACGAAAGATTAATTTATAAAATATTATTTTATAAATTCCTGACGAGAAGGTAAAATCATAACTTTTGTAAAAGCTTTACAAACATCGGTTGTTTAATTCATAACTTTAAGACGTGTGTCTACTTTTATGCAAGGACTTTTTATTAATTAAATTGGTGTCGAAATATTTTGTTTCAATTATTTTCTCACGTTCCTTATATAATACCTGTAAAGTATTATATACTTCACATAAATCTTTGGATTGTCTATCTTCGTTATATAATTCACGGTACGAATTATATACTTGTTCATTTTTCATATGTAATATATACGGAATATATTACACACTTTGCGTTTACTTTCGATTTATTTTATTTAACCAACCACCAAACTATTACAACTTGGAATCTAAATCTTTTATCAACGTGTCGTGTTGACATAACCATTCATCGGGAAACCCAAATACATTATCCTAGGCTAGTGGGTCTTAGCAGTTAAGTTAAGCTGCAACTTCTTGGTCGAGCCGTTTCGGTTTCTGTTTGTGTTGTACTTAATATGTGCATTTCTGCTAGATCGTTCTTCAACATGAATGTGAGTTTATAGCCCCATGGTTTACTTGTTTTACATATATTTTTGGGGTGAGAACATGCTTGTTTGCAAATGCATTTACATGGTTGATTACAAATTGGTTTACATACTCATTTATATAGCTCGCTATGGGATACATTACTTGACTTCATTTTTGGACATGAAT
>BQNB010038138.1:0-48962 GCA_026074375.1 Tanacetum coccineum | reverse complement strand
AAGGTCCGTCGTACCTCGCAAGTACTTCACGATTTGTTTTGTTGTTAATTGGAATGGTTTAAGATGGATAGCTAGTATCCAAATGTTTATTATATTTTTTTTTTTACTAATTCGATAGGAATCGAATTAATGAACTTTTTATATTTTTATAGAAAAATAGCAAAATAACTTCCAAAGGAAGGATCTTCGAAACTCTACTTCGACGAATATTCTTCAACAATCGTTCACGAATTCCCCGGCAACGGCGCCAAAATTTGGTTGTAGTAAATCAAATTTAATATACTTATAGTATTAATCCCGTGAAAATTTCTAACCAAAATACTTCTCAATCAAGAGAAATATAAGGTAAAAATCTCACTAAAGAAAACACAATATGTATATTTTTAACCGGGAAGTATTTCTTCTCGGGTCGTATCCCAACGAAGTCGTGAATTGAGATTCGGAAATAATTCGGATTCGAGTCAAGAATGGATAAAAGATTTTTGAACTTTGAATTACACTACGAATATAATAGCACAATTAAAAACAATTAACTAGCACGAAATTTTAATACACGAAAATTAAAAACGTGAGCTAAAACTGAAATTTAAAATCTAAGGCACTACTTTTAACAAATTTTATACCTAAAAATCACAAATTTAAAAAGAAAATTTTAGGAAAAAGAATTAGAATTTTTTAACTATTTTTGAATTTTCTATGAATTTTTAAAGAAAAATGAATTACTAAAAATAAACTTTTTCTAAAAATTAACACTAAAATTCTATTTTTATTTTTCAAAAATACTAGAATTAAAAAGAAAATTATCACAAAAAGAATTAGATTTTTCCAAACATTTTTCTATTTTCTATGAATTTTTTAAGAAAAAGAAATTACTTAAAATCTATTTTAATTTCTAGAAAATACAAATGTAACTGGAAAAATTAAGAAAAATGGTTTTGAACTACTAAAAATGTGCAAAAATCAAATGGAATAAAAATGCCCAATTTTTATAAACTAATTGAACTCTAATTTTGCTAATTAAAACCTAAAACCTAATTTTATTAAAACTAATTTTGAAAATATAAAAACTATTTTATTATACTAAAAATACAGGGTAGAAAGTGAAAAGTATGAAAGTGAAGGGTAGGCGGGAAAAGTAATTGAAATTTACACTACAATGAAAACAGACAACCTTATACTATTGAAAAAGTACAAAACAGACCCTACGATTTAGCTTATTTTTGGCTTATTAAAAAATGAAAATTAGCAAAAACTTAAAACTACAAAGTTGAACTTGAGCTTATATACTACAACTTTAACAAAGGCACATTGACATTTTATCAACTGAATAAGCTAGAAATTAAGCATTTAATTCTGTGTTACAGAAACTATGGCTTAAGAGCAAAGTCTAAGTGAAACTGTTTTTGAGCTTTTTTCAAATAAGCTACAATGCTTATTACTGAACCTTAGATTCTGAGATTTTGAAAATAAGCTAACCTAGCTATCTAGAATCTATCTAGGTAAAAGGATTTTGCAAGGTTTTCATGAAAGTGAAAAATTCAAAGAGGAAATAAGCCAATCCTAAGTACTGCTGCTATCTATTGTTGCTGATCTATTTTGTTGCTGATGCAATTGGCTTTGCACAAAAATGCAGGTTAAAATTTTCAAACTAACACTTTACTAAATTCAACTAGGTTATCACAAAACAACTTTTAACTTCTAAATCACTTCTAAAATACTAAAATTCAAACTTCTTTTAACTAAAACTTGCCCTGGTGCTGGAACAAGGTTTATAAACTCTAAATTTTTGAGTTCTACTTTCTAACTTCTAAAATCTCTTTAACTTGTGAGTTTATGACTTAACTCAACTAGGTAGAAAGATTTGACAAACTTTAGTTGACTTTAAAGGTCAAATCTAGCTTAAACCAAACACACCTTTATTGTAACTGTCAATCTTTTAAGCAAACTAAAAACTATTTCAAAGCTCAAACTATTAAA
Source organism: Tanacetum coccineum (assembly GCA_026074375.1). Taxonomy (NCBI): domain Eukaryota; kingdom Viridiplantae; phylum Streptophyta; class Magnoliopsida; order Asterales; family Asteraceae; genus Tanacetum; species Tanacetum coccineum. Next base: position 46,985 of record BQNB010038138.1, on the reverse strand, counting down.
ACCTTTTATCTACACTTACTATAATAAACCTACTTAAGCTAAGTGACCTCTAAAATTACTAGCTTATTAGAAAGATTTAGCTAGTTACTCTATGTAGCTATAAGCACTAAGTGACAGAATTATATAAGAAAGTAAGATTACTTAAACTAAATCTTATGAAAACTAAAAACAGCTAATTACAAAGCTTTAAACAACATGTTTGCAGAGAATTAAGCTAGAATGATGAGAAATAAGCAAATGTAAAAGCTACTTTTAAGCTAATTTGAGAATTTTAAGAATAAAACCTGTGAAAGTTGGAGTCTCAGAACAAGAGGCCACTCTTGTAGAGTGAATGACCTCAAAAAGCTTAATCCTATTGGCACCTTGCCTCTAAACCTCAATAAGCTAAATCTTAGCTTATTTCTTCCTTGTTGCTTGAAATTGAATTCAAAACACTTAGGTAATCATGATGTTGATTACAAATGATTTAAATGAGAAAATTAGTGCTTAAAAACAAAGTTTGACTAAAATTGAGCTTATTAAAAGCAATAAGCTCAAACGAGCTTATTTAGAGCTTATTGATCAAAAACGACTTAGAATTGAAACTTAAAAGACAAAAAAACTTGCAAACTGAATTGTATTACTTAATAAAAGTACAAAACTAGAAGAAAGTTCCGAGCGAAAACGCAACAAAAGAAATCAACAGACGTACCACGACAAATGAACACATAAAAAAATATCAATACGAAAGACGGAAATTCTTATACCAATTATCGACTTTACTCGAAAGACCAAATTAAATAATGTTTTTATAAAAATCAATTTAAATTAAGAAAGTCACTTTAAGTATAAAAATCATTTTAAATAATAAATAAAATTGTCTTAAATTTAATCTTTATAAAATTCATTCTGGTTGTCATAAAAAAATTTAGAGATGGTTATCTAATGGTATATCGTACCTTACCACTATGAATCACTTTAAACCAGCTTTTTATAATAAAATAAAATTTATTAAACCACTCAACAATTTTCATATCCTATTTGCATAGACCATTTAAACATATTCTATTTACAAGGATCATTTTAAACACAGTTTTTCTCAAACACTAACACAATACTTCAAAAGGACTTTTATAATTAGACATCAATTATGAAATATGTTACTCAAACAAAAGACACCATAATACCAAAAGGGATCATAAAACACCGTACAGACTCTAACACAATTCTATTGTTTGAAAACGAAAGAAAATACCAGGAACCATATACTCAAAATAAAATCAAACGAACTCGTACAAGAAAACTCTTGCAAGACGTTACGTACCCAAAAGAAAACGTAAGGTCTTATCTAAAATAACGATCAACAGAGCAAACCTAAAAGCATCGATACTAACACATCGCCAACGGGTTACGAAAACCAAGGGATATACAACCAAGAGAGTAATGATCCACACTAATATGTTAGGAACAATTAGTGCTTAAAAGAAACGTCTGATACTCATACGAGTAATCAATGCAACAAAAGAACTAACAAAACGCGCTTATATCCGAAAGAGCAGATTCTGAACAACCAATATACATCGAGACGTCGAATAGGAAAAATCGGGTATCCTTACTAACAAAGTACGATGAAGGGATGCTAAGCTTAGACTTAGGAAATCCGAACAAACAACCAAGCAAACGAGCAACCTCTACAAAAGCAATACTAGGTATCCGCAATTACTAGATAGAAGAGAAACTTACTATCTATACAACTCAACTTAACATATCCTCCGATTAGGGTAAGAGAATAATTCTCTACCCATACCACCATCCTTATCATGAATACACATATCAATAAAAAAACATATTACACTACCACCTTACAACCAAACATAAATAAATGCAATCATGGTCACAAGTCTACGTGTGTGATGCCTTTATAATTATGTTGGCCACCATAATTATAAGTGCCTCCTTTCACACGTGTACTTACTTCCAAGATTACCCATTTCAATCATAATTCACATATGAGCACATATACCACATTGCACATCTTAAACCACTCCAACTTAACACATAAAGGATGCTCCATCAATTAACTACTTACTTATATCAAAATAAAATCGAAACGACATAAAGTAACGAAAATCTCGCAACAACTCCCAAAATACAAAATATCCGAAAGAAATAATCAATAACAACATGACGAGGTAAAGGACGGGATAAACATATGCTGGGCCTCGCTTGGGTTTGACTTTGCCTCTGCAAGAATCACCCGACTCTGCGGGTCCAGCCCTACTACGCGCATCCGACAAACGATCAACTATCTTATCTCCTTCGGTTCTACAAGAGCTCCTCTTATGGATCCTTATAACACTTAAGTCCAGTTGAGAAAACAATTCCTCAACGAGACTTCTTACGGGTGGGGGAAAACATAGCTAAAATACTAAGAAAGTAATATATATCATATCAGATAATGGTAGACAAAATAACTAAATGCAAACTTAACAAAATAGAAAAATATAAACTATGCAATATAGCGGGGAATCATAGCAGTTATAGCATTAAACACTTAAGCCCTAAATGCATCTACATGAAGGACCCCTAGGTTATAGTCTAGGCCAAACCACCTACTTCTCTATAACCTGGCTCTGATACCAATCTGTCACACCCCGCCAAGGCGGAAACGCGAGGCGTAACGAGAAAGGATATCGTCACAACACAATGGCGTTTATACAGAGAATTCTATATGAAATAAATAAGTAAAGCATAGGCACAAAGTGTCATAACAATACCCATAAAACTAACCAAAACCCAAAAGGCGTCTTTGTTAATGAAACGAAGGTTCTCGCCATTAGAAAGACATGCAACAATTATCTATAATCCAAACCATGCAAAATTCTGACAATAAAACAATAAACTTCAAGTCATCCTACGGTCTCTTTCTAGCCACTTCTCTCTATCTTATTCCCATGATGCTCACCTGAAAATGATGCTTACACGTCAACATAAAGTTGGTGAGAGTCATAGGTTTTACGACACCAATACAAGATTTAAATCAATTACTGTGATTATAAAAAAAATATGGCAGGACAATTAAGCTAGCTATTATACATGCTAACATGCGCTCAACTAACTGAATGATTTTCTTAGTCGTTCTTGTACTATCTCTGGGAGCCGGTAGTTAGTACTTCTCCAACCTCAGCCAATAAACAGAGCGAACGACCATTTTCTAACCTTAAAGTGCTTCAAAGGGTGCAGCCTTAATGATAGCATGTAACTGTTATTGTATGAAGAACTCGGACAAATGGCAAATTGTTGTATCAAACATTTCAAAAGTCGATCTCACAAGCTCTAGGGCATATCTTCGAGAGTTTGAATGGTTTTCTTGCCTTTGTTCCGTCAGTTTGCGGTGATTATGCCGTACTCATATCTAAACTTGTACCCAAAGCTTTCTGAAGTGACCTCCAGAAATTTGATGCGAACCTAGGGTCACGATCACAAATAATCGAGACCGGTATTCCATGCCTTGTTACTACTTCCTTTAGGTACATTCTCGCTAGTTTCTCCAGAGGGTCAGTTTCTTTCATGGGTATAAAGATTGCAGACTTTGTAAGACGGTCAACGATTACCCAAATGGTGTCATACCCTTGTGATGGAAACTAGGAAGCTTTGTGACAAATCCATCGTGATATTGTCCCACACTTCCATTGAGGTATCTCGGGTTGTACCAACAAACCCGATTGTCTCTGATGTTCGGCCTTGACCTTAGCACAGGTCAAGCACTTGCTAACATAGGTGGCGATATCAGCTTTCATATTGGGCCACCAATATAGCTTCTTTACGTCTTGATACATTTTCTCAGAACCTGGATGGATAGAATACTTCGATTTGTGGGACTCGTGCATGGATCAACAGTCCGCAAATCGTTGTCATAACAAGGTAACCAACTCCTGCCATTGAGGCATAGGGTTCCATCCGTACGAGGTTCCAACTTTTCCGTTCTAAGTGCCTCTGGAAATTTAGCATTTTCAATCAGCATACCTCCAACATCCTCATTCTTGATGTTCTCTGGTTTCCGTGCTTCAGTCTGAGCATTCAAGATTTGCTTAGCGAAGATCAGCTAATTGTCATGACTAAAGCTTGAACTCCTTAACGGTTGGTTCCGTTACTTTCCTGCTCAAAGCATCAGACAACGCATTTGCCTATCCCTGGGTGATAACGAATATCACAATCGTAATTTTCCACCTAAGCAATCTGCTACCATCAGCGTTGTCTATTGTTCAATTCCTTCTGATTAAGAATATGCTGTAAACTCTTATGATCAGTGAACACCGTACACTTGGTACCATACAGATAGTGCCTCCAAATCTTCAGAGCGAACACTACTGCTCCAAGTTCCAAATCATGAGTAGTATAGTTCTTCAACGTTATAACCATGATCTAATATAGTAGGGATTATATTAATCAAGGTACTAAATTGAGTAGACACAAAACTTCTATCCGCACCAGTATCAAACAAAATGGAAGCACAACGGTTATTTAGGAGAAACGTACCCGTCACAACGTTGTTGTTTGGGTTTTGCCCTGCAACTCCTACTGCATAAGCCCTGGCTACACCGTTACATTTACCTGTTTCTTGTTTCTTACCATGGGGCAGGTCCTTCTTGAAGTCGGCCTGAGCCTCGCTCTCAAGCAAACGAATGGCATTGGTATTTGACCTTGGGCTTCTGGGTTGTTGTTGTTACGGTAGTTGTTGTTATTATTGTTGCGGTTGTTGTTGTTATTGTTATTGCGGTTGTTATTGTTATTGTTATTGTTATTGCGGTTGTTGTTGTTGTTATTTGCAGTTGCAGGCCGGCTCCTACAGTCCTTGGTCAGGTGGCCAAGCTTCTTGCAGTTAGTGCATGTTGGTATACAAGGACCGTAATGGTTGAAGTTACACTTGGGACATAGAGGTTTAGTCCCTTCATACGATTTCTTGTCACCGTTCCCGGCAGCATAAGCCCTGCCTGTGTTCTGCCTTTTGTTTGGTTGTTGGTTTATCATATCGGGCAAGCCACCAATATACTTTTTAATCTTGTCTATCTCTTCTGGGAACATCCTGGAACACATCAAAGCTAGTTACTGTAATCGTTGACTATAGGCCACCACATGGCTTGGCATGAGCTGCTTCAGGAGTAGTGGTCTTAACATGGGCATTCCACCATGTAAGGGCATCGTCTTGTAGAGTGCAAGTCGCAAATTTGACTTGACAAGATGCTGTGCAATTGCTAATGCTAAACACAGACTCCACATCGGTGCCCCTAACCTTAAGATTCCACATCTCAGTCTCAATCTTCTTGATCTCACCCCTCGGGCAGTATTTATCAGTCATCATTTTCTTCAGTATTGCCTATGGCATGGCATGAGCTGCTTTAGGAGTAGTGGTCTTAACATGGTAATTCCACCATGTAAGAGCATTGTCTTGTAGAGTGCAAGTCATAAATTTAACTTGACAAGATGCTGTGCAATTGCTAATGCTAAACACAGACTCTATTTTCTCAAACCATCGAGTAAGTCCGACAACTCCCTCAGTGCCTTTGAAGTCCAAATGTTTGCATTTCAAGAATTCAGAGTAAGAGCATTCACGAGCAGTTTGTGCTGGCCTTGGTCCTGAACCATTGCTATTGTAGCTATTTCTAACCCTGCTTGCTTCTGCTTCAGCCATTGCAGCAGCAACTCCTTGCATAGGGCCTTGCAGTAGGGATGGTGACCAAAGTCGGTTGGTAGTAGGTCTCAATTAAAATTCTGTGGTATGAGTGTCTGTGACTGGTGTTGGTGTTGCATCTGGGTTTAACCTCGTGGGCCTTCCTCTTGGTGCCATTTTCTTAAATCACAAGAAAACATAATACCCGTTAGATTTCAAAAATCTTAACCATAACCCGATGTATACATAATAAATAAAACGAGATCACAACACATGGTGAAATACACAACAGTATTGAAATTAACAAATCGACATTCATTCACAATAAATTCGATTTCATATAAAACATAATCCATCCTTTCCATATATAACTTGGGAAAATAATACATGATTGGTTTAAATACAAACGATCACAACACTTAGGTTACAAGACAAAATAACCTAAAGCCATACTAGCCGAGATATACTCGTAATACTTAGTAGGCTGTACAAAGTAGCCGATATATGAACAAAAGATCTAAACAAAGTAGCTAGACAAAACAAAAGATCTATACAGTCTGCTAGCAGGGAATAACCCATAATACTTAACAGAATGTACAGTAGCTACAATCATAACCCAGTCTAAGAACTGCTACTGGCCTCCTCTGGTAGCTCTGGCTCTGCAGGATCCTTAGCAGGTCCCTGCTGTCTCTGAAGCTCGATCATCTGAGTCTTGAGGCTCTTCACTATCTTTAGTGCCTCCACTAACTGTCTCTGTCTCCGATGGTCTGCTTTCAGCAGATCTGAAATCACCGACTGTCTCCTACGGTCTGCTGCCTGCAACTCAGTGATCTCGGACTGCTGAGCCATGACCGTAGTCCGAAGTGATATGCCCTCGGAACGTACCTGATCGCAAGCATCCATCGACTGTGCCCAAGCGGCACGAGATACTCTGGCCTCCTCCTCCATCAGAAGGGCAGTGCGTCTATGGAATGGCATATCCCTGTACAACATGTTGACTCGGGCTCTAAGTAGAGCTCGGTCATGTCGTGCATCATCTAGCTGAGAATATATGATCTCATCCTCTTGGTCAACAGTAGTAGTCAACTCAGTAACTCTCTGATTGACCCCTCTAGGGTGGTCGGTGCAATCTCCTGGATGGCTCCTACAAGGTCATCCCATGTATCCGTAATACCATAGCCTAACTCTCTATACGTCTGGCGTCCTGGAGCGGCATCTAACATATCAACAAATCCATAAAGGTCTTCCCTAGCTGTGGCAGGTCTAACCTGCCTAGCAGTACCAGCTGCCAAACTCTCCCCGACCTCGTATCCAGGACCAGGAGTAGTACGACACGGCCTCTTACGAAGCGGTAAACAAATCTCAGGCATCTCAGTCTCTTGAATAGGAGATGGTAGTGCATCTCTCTGTCTAATCCCAGCAGCTCGGGATCCTAGAGATCTCTCAACATATGTAGGGCTATTGGGTGGTTGTGATGATATAGGTAATGGCGGAGAGGGTATCTGAGGAAGTGGTGATAAGTATGGAGAGAGAGGTGATGGTGGTGGAGTAGGTAAGGATAACAACCTCTCAGCAACTTCCTCGGAGAGGAACGGTGCCGGCGCTTGGGGTCGGATGGACATCCTAGCCGTGACGCGATAAGCAAGGTATGGGTCCTGGTCAGCTGAATAAGCAACAGCTGCAGGGTCAACAGGAGCTAAGTGCTCCTCCTCCTCTGCATCATCATCATCATCATCGTCATCGTCAGATGGCTCCTCATCATCCCTGTCGTCTCCTCTGTCAGCAGGATAGTCGGCTGGATCCTCCTCAGGATCCTCCTCGTCATCCTCCTCCGGATCCTCCTCAGGATCGGACTCAGGAATGTATCCCGGTGACTCAGTAGTAGGTGAGGCAGCAACAGGCAATGGCTGCTCCTCAGCCGGTAGGACATCGTCCTCTGGTAAGAACTCCGGGTAAACAGGCTCCGGAACAAATGGTACATAGATAGGTGAAGGTGGTGCCTGCTCTGGCTCCTCAGGGCCAGGCACGTAATCTGGAGACGGTGGATCCTGAAAAATAGGTCCTTCGGCTCCTGGTGATCCTATGTCAGATAGGTCCTCATATGGGCTGGATATCTCAGTATACGTAACTGTAGAATCTTCCGAATCCGACATGCTCGAAACTGAAAAATCAAAAGTGACTTATATAAGTATATTAATATAAGACTATTATCCTTATATACGTAATATATTATAAACACGTATATCAATTATGCATGTATATAGCCTAACCGACTAATGCAACAATTTGTATATGAATACCCCGTAAAAACCCTTTTGTATGTATGCAATGTTTGAAAACGGTTATAGTCCAGCAAAAACATTTTGACCTGGTTCTCTATAACCTTGGCTCTGGAGGTCGTTTCCTAAATAGATCTATTAAATAACATTCGCAGCTCACTTAAATGGTAATTCCCAACTACATCTATGCAATGGACCAGTTCAGGACATGGGAACTTAACTGGGTTATCGCAACTTAGGCAAAAACTGTAATCATTCTTGCGTCCAAATTTATAAAACAAAGGCATGTTTCCACACCCATAATTATAAAATTATTGAAATCGTAAAAATGTGGGCTATGGAACTCACCTAGAGTTTTGATTATCCAAATATCGCAGAATTAAAGCGTCACGTATAAAGAATCGAATTGCAACCTAAATTTTTTCATAGTCGTATAAGTACACCGAAGTACTGAATATTTTTTTATAGTTGTTACATTCCCATAATATCGTTCGGGCTATCATAATTTAAAAAGGGGGGTGGGGGGGGAGGTGGAGGGTTATGACATGATGTTCAAGGAGTTAGGACACTTTAAATAGTAAATCAACAAACTCGTCCGATTCGCCATCCGAGAGGCCTCATTATGACTCCCTTAGTCCCTTAGTAATATAGTAGTTTGATAACCACATATTATTCTATATAGTTCAATCACCAACTATATGGTTTTGGCGAAATTACGTTGATAATAAGTAATAACGTTTATAATTACGTTTTAGTAAAACATAGCGCTAAACTTGCGCGTTATTTTTAAGCCGATTTTAACGTTTCTTATGCATACTTTTCGTTATTAGGACGAGTTATCATAATTTTTTACAATTTTCGATATTTTGACTCTCTGGTGAACAGTAACTTTTACTGTTCAACATTACTGTGTTCACATCAGACGTGACTTTTATTTAAATCGTATTAGTTGTCGTTTAAAAACGTAATGTGTATTTTTATTCGTTATAGCTCGTTTTTAACGATATATTTCGATGGAGTTTCGTTATTGAAAGTTCTATAATTTTATGAGGTTACAAATATGTAACTTTCTGTCATTTGAATAGTAACTTTTATAAAAATAGTTTTATTAAAAGTAATTAATTGTCGTAAAACTCGCGAAATTTCATTAAACTCATTCGTTATTAATTGAAAATTTACGATTTGAGTATCATTTGGAATCTTAAAAAATAGTAATTATTTGTATTAAAAATATCAAACTAGCTTTTTGATATAAGTTTTTTATAAAAGTTAATCTATATAAACTCCGTTTTAATTAACGTATAACTCGTTTTTAACGTAACTTTTTTCGTTATTAATCCGTTTATTTGACAAGTTTCATACCTTTTCGGAATCGTCTTCGTGAGGCGTATTATTTTTGATATGAGGTCAAACCCAATGTTCATAGCAATTTCGAATTAAAACAGACTTTAATTATCCAAATGTAGTTCATTTTAAAAAGTTGTTTATTTAACTTTATAAACCCTTAATTTATACTTAAACATGTTTATACTTAAAACCATATGTTATTCATACTTTTACATCCATTTATCCATGATATATATACCCATATGGCATAAGAATAGTGCCAGTAATTCATAAAACTTTAGTGAATACCTCATTTTACATATTAAAGTCACTAAGTGGTGATTTAGCCAATAAATTATCATATTACAATAAAAATAATGATAATTAAAAAGTATAAAGGAAAAATAGCGTAAGGAACCTTAGGGATGATTATGAGAATGAGAAAGAAGTGCTAAAACCGTGTTTGTTTAGAATCAAAACACAAAGCTTACAAGTTTATAAACCCTAGTTAGGTTTGAACCCTAATCTTTCCTTTTCTTCCTTTCAAATACTGAAATAATAGGTGAACTAATGCTTGCTTAAAACTTTAGTGGTTGTTTAGGATTGATTGTGTATAGGCTTGTATGGATTGTAGAAAAAATTTAGTATGGTTTGTTTGTGTATGATTATTGAGGCCATGTGAACTTTTGGCTAGGAAAGGAGAGAAAAGAGAGAAATTTTGTTAAGTGTAAAAAGTTTATGATACTTCACATATGAATGCATGTATATATTGGAAAAGGATATGAGATATTTGTTAGTTTGTTTGACCAAGAAAATCAAAGGGGGGGGGGGGTTGTGTGCCGTGGTCAAGGGGAGGATTCAAGGGAGGGAAACAAGGGCTTAAATGCCTTGGTCCCTTGGTTCCTTATAATGGGAATCATCCCATTAAATTAAGGATGATGTTTTCTAGCTAATTTCCTTTATGTAATTAAGTTACTTGTGTATTTATAAAAAGAAGGTGTAAGTAAACTTTTGTATAAAATGTAAAGTGTAGTTTATTTTTATAAAAGTATACTTGTAATGTCTTGGTTAATTTGTACATATACATTTATATAGGACATGTATATGTATGCTCATATGCATAAAGTTTTATAAACTTTGATCGTTGTATAAAAACGTAGGTATTTGTTGAAGCGTAGAAATATTTTTGAGGTTCCGGGTATGCTTAAACGTACTTTATCGCGAAACGAATTTAACTTACGTAACCGATAAAAATAAATGAACAATGACCATAATTATTCTCAAAATAATTATTTAATACTTTATTGATGCCAACGCTTAATTGATTGATGCCCGTTTACATTAAACGCTAATTTTTAGCTTACGCGATTTAGCTTTACATTGTGGATTTATTGACGTCGTCATGCTTGAAAACACAAAGGTGTTCTAATAGTATCGATTAATTGATTCTGATAAGGGGGTATCTGTTAGTGTGATTAGGGCATCGCACGAATTGTTACAACGTTTGTTTTTATAATTAGTGCATCCAAAATATTTGTTACGGAATCTATTAGTATGATAAGAGCATCATGTTAAGTTAGGGCATCTGTTTGTTTTGTTTAGTGCATACTGGTTGTATGAAACATTAGGGCTTCTTTGTGTATGTTTAGTGGCATTATTTGTATGTTCTAGGGTAGCGTGTAATGTCATAATCGGTTATCGATTTATTGTTATGATAAGGGATCTGTAGGTATGATTAGGGCACAGACGAATTGTTTACACACGTTTGTTTGTATAATTATTGCATCCAAAATATATGTTACGACATCTCTTAGTATGATAAGAGCATCCTGTTAAGTTAGGGTATCTGTTTGTTTTGTTTAGTGCATCTATTTGTATGAACATTAGGGCATCATTATATTTGTTGCATCAATTTATGTGTTAAACAATCTCTTGTATGATGAGTGCATCATCGATAAGATTAAGGTATCTGTTTGTTTTGTTTAGTGCATCCATTTGTTTGAACATTAGGGCATCATTGTGTATGTTTAGGGCATCTATTTATATGTTTAGGGTAACGTGTAATCATAATCAGTTATCGATTATTGTAATGATATGTGCATCTGTTAGTATGATTAGGGCACACATAAGAATTGTTACGAGTTTGTTTGTTAATTAATGCATACCAAAATATGTTGTTTTAACGAAGTCATCATTTGTATTATAAGAGAATCAGGTTGAAGCTATTTAGGGCATTCAGTTATGTATGTTTAGTGACATCCATTTTGTTATGAAAACTATGTAGGGACATCATTGTGTATGTTTGCATCCATAAATATATGTTACGCATCTATTTAGTATGATAAGAGCATCAAAGGATCGATTATTCGTTGATACAAATCGACGATGTAGAGTATTGTATAAAGTGGAAGATATCGCCACTTACCTTGTAAAGTATGTAAAGTATGGGATGATTGGAAAGTTGACCATTACAGGAACGCCAACTTAGGTTGTTGTTTTTGATCTATGATCAAGACGTTTGTAAATAGTCGTGTCTTTATCATGGTTACGGTCGAGAAAAAAGTGTCTAGCAACTTGTATTTTAGACTTAATCTATTTGTTTCGTAATTTTTATTTAACAACAATTTACTTCTCTTTCCTAATGACTAGCCGTTGGTTTTACGCGAATGAGGATGTGATCGAACACACATGTCTATTCCGTCGTTACGGCCATGTATGTGTGCTTCAGCTGCCTTGTTGGAATGGTACTTCTGGTGAAAGATTGAAGACTGATCAACCCTAAGCCTTATCATAAAAGCCCATTTTACCTTTATAAACTTGTTACTACTTTAGCGGTGAAGATGTGTATCCTTGACAAGTTTATGATAGGAAACTCGTCACGATCGAGCAATTGAGCAAATTAGTTACATGTTACCACATAGATTAGTTGAGTGATTTGAGCGTTTTCATCTTTCTATTTCGTGAGGTGTTTGGTTGTGTACTTGTAATAGATCAAATAAATGCTTTAACGGAAAATATCCTTAGGGATACATTTTTGTAAACTTCTAAAGGCTACTTGAGGACAAGTAGGATTCAAGTGGGAGGATATTTGATGACATCAAATAACGTCTATTTTATAGCATCATTTATCCTGTGTAATTAACCCATTTTGTATGATTATTGCAAAGAATTGTTACTTAATCGTTCATATTTGAGAATTGCAGTAATTGTGGAGTACTTGGTGAAACTTGACTAAAAGGCGCGCATTCTGGAGCTTAAACGTAGATATTTTGAAGATTATTATTTTGAAAACCAATATGCCGTATCCATCAAGAAGATACGGCGTATCCGTGCCTGCACTCACCAAAGACCACGAAGGAAACAAGTTCAATACGTCGTATCCAGTGAAGACCAATACGCCGTATTAGAGATATAGTATGAATATTCTAGAAGATATCAAACGTGGTCCCTACTCCAAGAAACACCTAATACACCGTATCCAATACCTTGGATACGCCGTATCGACACCGACTCCAGACCCTATAAATACAAAACTCAAAAACGAGTTTTAAGTGTGCTAAATCATATTCTCGATACCTAAACCACAAAAGTCGATTTTCAGAGGAGAAAAAGAGCAGAAGAGGTCTTGCAACGCATTCCAATCCATAGGAGACAACGTGTAATTTCTTATACTTTTGTAATCGTTCAGTTTTTGGTATCATTCGTTAACTCGGTTAGTTTACCTTGGCTAAGCCATTACTCTTGTATTAATTATGATGTTTGAAGGCTAATACCTTCGGGTATTAGCCATTATTATGAAGATCTGAATGTTTGGTTTTGTTTATATCTCGATTTCTTAATTTATCGTTGTATGCTTGTTTATGTTTATCAATTTATACTTGTTTACGTGCTTTTGTATGCGACCTATCATTCAACTGGATCTAGTGATACGGACCAAGTAATCTAGATGCCGGGATGACTCTCCATATAATGATTTATACATCTAGAATCATAGGATCACAAATATTGTCCTGCTAAATTCGTGCTAAGGATACGCTTCTGGCTTAACTAGTTATCGGATATTGCCTTTGGTTTATTGAACAAGTTGACTAGTAGGTGAACCTAGATAATTCAACAAATAACGTTCTGATTCCATTGTATAGTTGAACAAGTGGACTACTAGAGTATTAATTGTTGTTAAGCAGTAAGTGGGTAAAGTCTCTATGAGCTAGGGTTTAACAAGATCACCATTGCTTTAGTCCATAAGATAGATTATAATCAGCAAATAAGGATGCTTTATGCGGATGCTTTAATTGTGACAGAATTAATATGTCTAGGTCTTAGGATGAAGTCCTGCCTAAGTCTAAGAATGATATGCCAGCTCGAGATAAGTAATCATTGCACTAAATAAAGAAACCAACTTCTAATCGGATTAATGATGGCTAGTACAGTTTTCTATCATAAGGATTGACCGCTCTTTTATCTTTTGTTATGAACTTTGCAGAAGGGAACCGGCCAGTGTTATCATATGGAACCGGCTTGTCCTGTAGCTCGGTTCCTGACGGTTCCCTTACTCAAATGGAACCGACAAATGTAAAATTATGAAGCCAGCATCCTGACACAAAATATGAATTTTAGATCGCCAAATCTTGAAAGATTATGTATGATCTTGATAGATTTTCTTATGATATTGTAAGATGATTATGTTATCCACGATGTAAAAATATTGAAAGTAATTTTACTACATTTTTTGTTAGATATTAGAAAAAGACTCGGTCACCCCATGTATTTTACTGTTCAATATAGCTCGTAGTTTAATAGGTAAACGTATGACTTTCGGTATTGAACCGGGTACTAATACCCGGTGTATTGTAAGAACTATAAATACCTCTTCCAACTTTGGAAGAGGTAAGCATCTATTTCATTTTACACACACTCTTTAGTGTGTTTTCCTTTTCTCTCTCAACTATTCTCTCTCTCTAACTTTCTCTCTCTAGATCTCTTTAGATCTATACATGTTTGTGTGAATTCGGGAACCTACATTTTTAAATAAAAATATAAGTTACTAAATATGGAAAAGTGTTAATTTTTATATGAATGAACATGTGTGATTTAGATGTTAACTTATAACGATTTTATGTTTTGTTATCGACAAAACATGAGAAGATCGTAAATAGATTTAAACGTTTTTACCGGTTTATTTATATTAACAAAGACGTTTGAGTTCAAGATCCGTAGGGGGTTCATCGAGAGATTTCTTGATTTTATAATCCATATCGAATGTGATTTATTCGAGAGTTAATTCTTCTTCTTCATGTTCAGATTCAGTGTTTTCGTCTATATTCATTGCAATGAATTCATTGAATTCGGTGAAGATTTCATCTTCGAGAGGAGTTCCATCGATAGAGTAGAGAATTTTGCTACCTTCATCTAACAAAGCGTCGAAATCTTCTTCTAAGATTTCATCGATGACATTGATACTAAAACATGTATCGTTATTTGAATATGAATGTTTCATTGCCGAGTCGATAGAAAAGATCATACGTTATGAACCAACTTCAAGATTGAGTTGTTTTTGTTTAATGCAGATTATTACGTCTGTGGTATGTAGAAAAGGTCTTTCTAAGATAAGGGGAACTTTGGTATCCTCCTCCATTTAGAGGATAACAAAATCTACCAGAAAGTTGAATTTACCAACTTTGACTAACATATTCTCAGCAATTCCAATAGGGTATTAAAATGATATGTCTGCTAAGTGTATACTCATTTTGGTTGGTTTGAGAGTATCGAGCGATAAATTTGCATATAGAGAGTATGACATTTAATGCTAGCGCCAAGATCGGCCAAGGCATTGCAAGAAAATGTTTTACTGAAAGTACATGGAATGAGAAAACTTTCAGGGTCTCCAAGTTTAGGTGAAACTTTATTTTGAATGCCAAATTTAAATTTGGTAATAGGGTAAAAATTTTGTTAAATATTCTATTTTTTTTGGCTGGGAAAAATATTAAGAAAAAAAAATTAAATTTTCATTAGCTTTTTTAGCTAATTTTTACTCAAAAATATAAAATTTTGGTATAGGGTACCTAAATTTTGGTTATTTATTATTCCATTGTTATTACTACATTTAAGATGTTTTGGTCAAAATTCAATATTGTTAGGGCTCCAAATAACAAAACCGTCACCTAAAAAAGGACTTAAATGCATTAATCAAACATCAAACCTACCTTAACATCAAACGATTATTCATTCACGGTTTTCTATTGATTTTGTAAATTCCCGTTAATCTTTTAACGGTATTAATCATAGGACTTGTAAAAATCCCCATATAGTGAACGTTAATTCGCATTTAAAACCACAACATCAATCACATTTATCTACTTAGATCCTTAATTTTTATTCCACAATCGAATTTCAATGGAATCTATCTAATTCTAATTTCAAAAGAGAGACGAGCTTAACTTAACGCAACGGCCTCGCAAAAACAAAGGCAACTCCATCTGCATGACATGGTCTTGAACAACTCGTGACACAGTCTTCATGACTCTCTATCTCCTTACATTCGGCCTTATGCTGGTTGTGCATTTAACCAGCATTTCGCCACTTTCTTGGTGAAGAGCATCAGAACTTTCACATTGAAAGATGTTTCATAATCTGGATCAGTTAGGCTTACATCTTGAAAGAGAAGATTCTTCTTCGGGTTAATGCAAAGACTTGTCTTCAAGCATCAGAAACACAGTTAAAGGAATTTCTTTGCCTCAAAAGGGGTAAATGAAACGGATCTTCTGAATCAAGGTTTGGCACAAGACTTCGAAGGACTTCACGCGATGTGAAACCTAGTGAGTACAGACGTGAGTTACGCGAGAAACCTAAGATTACACTTGAATGTTGGCATTCTAGAGTTGTAAATACATATGGTGTTATTACGCTTGAAAGAAAATGAACTTAATGCAATAAAGGAGAATGGTAGTCAGTTGCATGTGAAATACTTCATGAGCATAAATTAAAGTCAAGTCGTCAGATGCCAGTTCAAGATATTCCGATCAATCCTAATTCAAGCAATGGTGGACAACTGATTGTATCAAAAAGCAGTTTGATAAAGCCTGAAAACAACAATGCATTCAGCAAATCAGAGATTGAAATCAGATGCAAGGCAATGAGTAAAAGGCCGAATATGCCGTGAAGCAGTTGATGCTGGGTTGGTTGTCACAAAAAGCAGTGGGAAAAAGCCCGACAAGCAGGATATAAGTAGCAGTTCAGGGAATTATATCACACAAGCTGTGGATGCAGATATCGGACCAGTAAATGACGAAGAGCCATTTGCTGAGGTACTGATTCGTGGGATAGTACGTATATATAATAACACAAATGCAAATCTCAACCAAATGCCCTTAACCAAGGCAAAAGGTCAAAATCTACACAAAGAGATTAAATATATAAGAATCAATTATAAAAAGATTCCGGAAGAGATATTCCCGGGTCGTATGTCCCAACGAGGCTGCAATTGAAAGTAATCCTGGTTTGATGAGAAATTGAATGATGGAGAATATATGATGGAAACACTGATATAATTACAACTAAAATTAATTAAATAAAACTTAATTTAATCTACGGGAAAACAAGCAAAGGAAATGGGGATCTTAAAAATCTACGGGAATCAGAAATAGTTAATATGGATAGAACTTAAACTACGGGAAGCATAATTAATTATTGGGAAATCCTAAAATTAAATCTAAATTATATACGGGGAACAGAATTAGGTATCGGGAAACCTAAATACTAAAAATTAAGAAAATAAATGCTAAATTAAATTAAAAATCAAAATTAAATTCTAATTAAGTTAATTTGAAAAATAAAAAAAACTAGAATAAAAACGGAGGTCGTTTGAATGTAAAACGAAAAGAAACGGTAAAACGCACCCGGTAAAACGGGTCTAAGACTGAAATTTAAGAAAAATTAAGCCTATACTAAATTTTATATTTTTCCTAGACACTAAATGACAAAAGAAAATTTTATAAAAAAGAAAAATATTTTTTTATTAATTTTAGATTTTTTATAAATTTTAAGATTGAAAAAACTAGATAAAACTAAGAAAATAGAAAAGACAAAAATAAAAGTTATTTAAAAATTCTGAAAAAAATAAATTAAGTAATGAAAAAGTTTAACAGAATTCTAAAATATAAAATGCCCACCAAATTATACTGATTAAATTAAAGTAATTTAACAAATAGATTTTTAACCTAAATTATATTAATTAAATTAAATAAACTAAACTGTTGTTAACTTTGGGGACTAACTGAGTAAAGACACAAGGACTAACGAAGTAACAGGGTAGTTAACCACAGGGACTAACAATTATAACTGTAAAAGAAAAAATTACACAAATGGTCCCTGAAGTGGACCCCGATTACAAATTAAGTCCAAAGTGCTTATTAGCCAAAACTCAAAAAAGCAAACTTATAGAGGGGCTTAATGGCAACATTTTTCATAATAAGCACTATGTCTGAAATCCACTAAATAAGCCAGAAAATTAAGCTTTTGGACTGACAGAAACTTAATAAGCTTATAAGCTTATTTGTCTTTCTTATTGGGATTTAAGCTAACAAAATAAGCTAAAATCTATGGGGGACAGTTAATAAGGAGAGGGGAGTCCTAATTATAAGCTATGGCCATCTAATAAGCCCTAAAATAAGCTGAACTATGAATAAGCTATATTGACAGTTTTAAAATAAAACAGAAAAAAGGGAACTTTAAGCCTAGAATAAGCTATACTAGAGGAGGAGTTAAGCTACAAGATTTTGGGGAATTAAAGGGAAACTAATAAGCTACAATAAAAGCTAAAAGAAACTAGGGGCTTAATACAAAATAAGCTAGATAAAAGAGGCTAAAGGGTGGTGTCTAGCACCAGGGGAAATGCAAGGCAGTGGCTAGGGGGCTTTTTGGGCTTATGCAAATAAGCTCTCAAGGGCTTTTTAGCCAAATCCAAGCACAAACAGATTTATAAGGGAGGCAAATGAGCTTATTTTCAAAGTTTGAACTAATCACATGGACTAAAACCTGCTGATATTGGGGCTTAAAAATGGGGTTTTTCAAAAATTATGCATATTAACTTTTTGACTCATACTTGGTCAAATTAAAGGGACAGAACAAGGGGGTGGATAAAATGGCTAGAAACAACACCCATAAGCACAAAAACAATGTGCTTAAGCTGCATAAGCAGCTTGAGCCCTTAAGCTTGATTTGGCTTATTTAAATTTTGACAATTTATTAAGGACACTTAAAAACTTATTTTAAAACTAAAAGTTGTGATTAAAGTGGTCTAATAAACCCCACACACTCAGCCAAAGTTGGCTGAGTGGTTACAACCCATGATAACTCCCATTTGACCCATTTTAAAGGCTAAACCAAACACCCCTTTAATTTATAATTTCGGGTTTTTTTGGCTTTTTTAGTGGAGTAAAAGCTGAGAAATGTTGTTACAAGAGAGTCTTAATAACTTTAACACATTTTTAAACAAGTTTAAACAGATTACAAAGGCTTAAATAAGACTTTAAATTTTTGACAATGGCTATATCACAAAAACTCTTAACTTTTATTAAAACTGAAGATGTTACAACATAAAACTTTTAAATGAACTGAATTACACTTAAATGCTTAAAAGAAAGACTTGGAATTAAAATTAAACTAAAAACATAGTAAAAAATGGTGTGTTTTGCTCGGCTTGGTCTTCTTTTCTTTTATAGAAGTCCAAACTCTTCTCTTGGTCTTGGGATGAGCTGGTTGTGAGAGTACAAAGCTTCCCAAGCAATCCTAGCCCTTCGTTGGCTTTGTATACCATCTCACCATTGAAGGGGGTGCGGGTTTTTGTGAATTGCCAAGTGGGACGGTTATAGGGGTAATGGGAAGGTGGGAAATGGTGAGGGGTAGGCTGGGAAGTGTACTGGGGTGGTGGTTTGGCAAGAAAACAGTGGGAGAGGTGGTATAAGGTTTTGGCGCCAAGGGGGGTAAGTACCGTTGTGGTTGCAGGGTTTTAAAAGAGAAGTATGGGGAAGGTGCAAAAGCACCCCCCATCTTTGGCTCTCTTTTCATTTTATTTAGCCCCAAAAAACAGTTATAAATAAGTTTAGAAAGTGACACTTTTGGTCCTTGTCGTTTTATAACAAAAGAATAAAGAAAGTTTTGGTAAATTGCAAAAATGGTCCCTGCTGTTTAAAAAAGAGAAAGTGGAAGGGTTTTGGCAAATTGCAAAACCAGCCCTTGTGTTTGGATTTTTTCATTTTTCTTTTTAAAACAACTTTCAAACTTGGCATTTTTGGCCCTTTTCTTTATTTTTTTCATTTTTAATTATAAAACAAGGTTTTTAAAATTTACATTTTTGGTCCTTGAGTTTTATAAAAAGGGTGTTTTGGGCTTGTATTGGGCCCACTGGGTTTGGGTTTGGGCCCAATAAGGTACAGGTTTGGTTATTGGGCTTTTTCAAGCCCAATAAGGTTATGAAGTGGGTTTTGTGTGTACAATGGCTGAGATTGGCTGTAACTGGGCTAGGATTGGGCCTTCAAAGTCTTCACAGTCTTTGTCAATTGCACACAAATGGGCTGTTGAAATTGATTGAGGGCCCATTTGGTCTTCACAGTCTTCATAATTATACTATTGGGCTTTCCCGGCCCATCAGATGGGTTAAGATTGCATCCAATAGTATTCTTCAGTTCCGGCTCCGGTTTGACTGCTGATTCTTCAGTATTGACTCTGACTTTGGCATTTTTGGACTTTGGCCTTGATTTTGCACAGTCTTTTCCATTCCATGCTCAGTTTTGTCATTTTGGCTTGGTTTTCTGTCTTTTTGTTGATATCCACTTCCTGCACAATACAAATGCAAAACAAACATATATTTGGCAGTTTTTGTCTGTTTTTGGTCATTTAAGCTCGTTTTTAGAGGTAAAAGATATGTGTAATTAAGCACTTATCAAGGCTCTTCACTATCTTAGTGTCTTCCACTAACTGTCTCTGTCTCCGATGGTCTACTTTCAGCAGATCTGAAATCACCGTTTGTCTCATATGGTCTGCTGCCTGCAACTTAGCGATCTCGGACTGCTGAGCCATGACCGTAGTCTGAAGTGATATGCCCTCGGAACGTACCTGATCGTAAGCATCCATCGACTATGCCCAAGCGGCATGAGAAACTCTGGCCTCCTCCTCCACCAGAAGGGCAGTGCACTACTCCTAAACTACACTACTCTAGATGCCTCTCTCTGTGTGATCTCCTCTTCTATTTATAGTGATGTGAGGAGGATTCTGGGCCTTCAGGAGCGTCTTCAATACCAAATCTGAACCCTTGAATCATAATCCACCCGTATGAGCCCTTGGATTGTGTACACGTCCCATCCACCAATCGTTGTCTTTAGGATTGCCAGCGTGTCATAGTGAGTGTGAAAGGGTGTCAGGTTCTTCTAGATACATTTTGAGTATGAGTGAATGTTGGGGTGGTTTTACCCTGCTTGCGTTGCTGTGTGAAAATAAGAGGGAGGAAAAAGATGTACAATGATTTTTTTACTATGTTATGACTCTCCCCGACCTCGCATCCAGGACCAGGAGTAGTACGACACAGCCTCTTATGAAGCGGTAACCACATCTCAGGAATCTTAGTCTCATGAACGAAGTAGTGCATCTCTCTGTCTAATCCCAGCAGCTCGGGATCCCAGAGATCCCTCAACATATGTAGGGCTAATGGGTGATGGTGGTGGTATAGGTAATGGTGGAGAGGGTATCTGAGGAAGTGGTGATGAGTATGGAGAGAGAGGTGATGGTGGTGGAGTAGGTAAGGCTAACACTCTCTCAGCAACTTCCTCGGAGAGGAATGGTGTCGGCGCCTGGGTTCGGATGGACATCCTAGCCGTGACGCGATAAGCAATGTATGGGTCCTGGTCAGCTGAATAAGCAACAGCTGCAGGCTCGACAGGAGCTAAGTGCTCATCCTCTGCATCATCATCATCATCTCCTCTGTCAGCAGGATAGTCGGCTGGATCCTCCTCAGGATCCTCCTCGTCATCCTCCTCTAGGTCCTCCTCAGGGTCGGACTCCGGTATATACCCTGGTGACTGATGAGTAGGTGAGTCAGCAGCAGGCAGTGGCTGCTCCTCAGCCGGGAATACCTCATCGTCTACTGGTAAGAACTCCGGGTAAACAGGCTCCGGAACAAATGGTACATAGATAGGTGAAGGTGGTGCCTGCTCTGGCTCCTCAGGGCCAGGCACATAATCTGGTGATGGTGGTCCCTCAGGGCCAGGTATGTAGTCCGGCGATGGTGGAACCTCAAAAATAGGTACCTCGACTCCTGGTGACCCCATGTATAAATCGTCCTCAGATACTGATGTGTATGTAACCGTAGAGTGCTCAGAATCTGACATGATAGTATCTGAAATCAAAAATTAGCTTATATAAGTATATTAATATAAGACTATCATCCTTATATACGTAATATATTATAAACACGTATATCAATTATGCATGTATATAGCCTAACCGACTAATGCAATAATTTGTATATGAATACCCCGTAAAAACCCTTTTGTATGTATGCAATGTTTGAAAACGGTTATAGTCCAGCAAAAACATTTTGACCTGGTTCTCTATAACCTTGGCTCTTGATACCAATCTGTAACACCCCCAAAATGGGTCGCAGCGGAATAAGGATCCGGGGCATGTTACTTCAAGATCAACAGCACAAGATATATATAAGAACGACACAAAAGTCGTTTAGATTGATACATTGGATTTAAATAAAAGACATATTACAAAAGCTTATAGCTTTACTTGTTCTTTGTTTAATATTTACAAAAGACGACATAGATTTCCCCAAAACATGATGCACCTAAGTCTTTAACAGTGCAATCCAAAACACAATCCAATGCATCCTTGGCATCTCGTGCCTAATGACCTCCTGAAAACATTGCTTAAAACGTCAACAAAATTGTTGGTGAATTCATAGGTTTATGTATTTAAATTATGCAGGACCGCAAGATTTTTCCCGTGATGTTACAACAGATGCCAACAATCACAAAACCATATTACTGTTGCACTAAGCTCATGACACCGAAGCTCAACCTATATTTGCTATTTTAGCAGTTATTTGCCCGTACAGATGTTGTAACCCGCAACATCCAAGTCCGACATGGTCAACGTTCGTTCCCAGTGATAGCTAATCACCCAAACGGGGATGGTTAATCCCAATAGATCTATTTATATCATTCGCGATCAGATAATGTAATTCACAACGACATCTATGCAATTGACAGTTCATGATAATGGGCTCAGGAGGGTTATCGCAACTTAGGCAAACACATAATCAATATAATACTTTCAACACTTGCGTCCAATTATAAAACAAAGCATTTTCTACACTCCCAAATAATAATAAATCAGTAAAACTGTAAAAAGGTGGGCTATGAATCACCTTTATACAGATAGCTCAATTAATCTCAGATAAAACGTCACACAGATACGAAAAAAGCAACCTATAAAGAATTAAGCTGTAAAGTACTATACTTAATTAACATCAGAATATAATCTTATAGTTTGCTACCATCATACTATCGTTCGGGCAATCATAAATAAATAGTCATGACATGACGTCGAGGAAGTTTAGGACACTATTAAATCGTAATCCAACAACTCCTCGATACGCCATCCGAAGAGTGCCTCATTATGAACTCCCTAGTAATATAGCAATTTTGATAACCCCTCAATATTCTGATATAGCCATAATCACCCGACTAATCGTTTTAGTAAAATAGAATTTATAATGTGAAAACGTTATAAATATGTTTCGTAAAAATGACCTAACTTGGTCGTTTTTAAAGCCCGTTGCTGATCGCTGTTTATTACGTCTCACGTCTTCGTAGTAAGACGAGCGATTCAAAATATTAACATTTAAAGTTTTTAAAATTCTGAGATGAAATAGTAAAAATTACTTTCATGACAGCTATATACCCTGTTTTTTATACGTCTTAATTTAGCGTAAACACGTAATCGCGATAACATATTCGTTTTACTCCGATTTAGTGAATTCCTTCGAGTACAACACGTTATTACAAATTTATAAATTTTTACAAAGTTGTCCACTTATGAATAGTGATTTTTTACTGTTCATAGTTTATAAAATTACTTTTAAAACTTTTATTATTGAAAAACGTCGTAGTATATTCGTTATATGATCCGTTTTTTAACATTCCTTGCGTGTACGATCTCGTAATCAAAAGTTATATCATATTTTAGATGTTTTAAAAATAAAAGTTGCTGTAATGAATAGTAACTTTTTATAAAAATAGTTTTATAAAAGTATTTATAGTCGTAAACTCGTTTTTAATGTATCTTTTTCGTTATAGATCGGTTTTTCAAGTTTCTTATCATTATGGAATCGTCACAAGGCATATTATTTTTATAAAACATCATAACCTACTGTCCAAAATTCGAATTTGGACAGCCCCTAAGTTTTCATGTATGTTTCTTTATAAAAACCTTGTTTTTATGTATTATTAACTTAGTAGTTTACTATAAAAACTCTTATAACCATATTTTTCATATGTGGTACTTATAATAAAGTCTAATATCATCCCTAGTCCTTATAATTTCATTGTAACAAGTTCAACCCTTTTACTTTCATTATTTTCACATGTGAAGTTTAAGAAACATTATTAAACCCTAATTAGCCTTTAAACATGTTTATACTTAAACTATAAGTTAACATACTTTTATATTTACTTTTCCATGATATTTATAACATTAGGACATGAGAATAAGTGTATAAATTGATAAACTCAAATAAAAATCCATTTTATACATTTAAAAGTCATTAGTGGTGATTATGGCTATATTTAACATGTAATACATAAAATCATAAAAAGAAAAGTATACAAGTGATTTAAGAAAACCTTAGTAATGAAAATGTAAGAGATGTGAAATAAAGTTTCTAAACCCTGTTTTAGATCAAAAATCAAAGCTTTCCAAGCTTTATAACCCAAGAATTAAGGTATTTCAAAACCCTAATCTTCTTTCTTCTGCTTTCTTGAAAATGAGAATCACCCATGCTTCCTCAAACACTTAGAATACCTTAGTATGTATGTGTATAGTGGTTGTATATACTATAGAAAATCAAGTATGAATTTTTTGTTTGGTGGCTTAATGTTCGTAGGGTTTTGACTTGTAAAAAAGAGAAATTATTGAATATTTGCAAATGTAAGAATTAAGGTAAAGATACTCTTTGCATGCATGGCTATTTATAGTATAAATATCTACTTAACCAAACCCTAGTTACTTTCTAACCCTAGTTAAGTTAGCATGACAAGTTTGAAAAAAATGTAAGAGTTACTTTATGTAAATATCTAGATATTATTTACATAAAGAAAAGTCTTGGTCCTATCTTCTTAATTTCGGCATTATGTATATATATATGATGTAATTTTAATTATTTTGGGTATTGGGTATAATCGTGGGTATTCGTTTAGGCGTAGTTAGGTTTTAGAACTTCCGGGTATGCCTAAACGTATTTTATTATGAAACGTAAGCATTTTACGTAGCAAATAACATAAAATGAACAAAGTATTAATTACCTCATAAATCCATATAAACTTGCTTGAATACAAACGAATTAAATCGTTTAATTTTGCCCGTTTACATTGTATATCATTTTCATTTACCGATTTAACTAAAGTTTATACGGTTTAAGAAGCAAAGCGTAAAACCCTAAAAATAAATTAATGAATTACATAAATGTCTTACCATGACCTAAAATACGAGTGGTTATATAATTATCATAACTGTCAATACTTGTGTGATCGCGATATGTTATAGATAGAACTATTTGGGAAATGACATATCCCGTTCGGGTGAGTCCATGCTCACTGTGGCGGTATGCCGGACAAACGAACGTATACCATTCGGATTTGTTGAATTTCTACAGAAGCACAAATGTAAAATCAAGTGAAGAACCGCAACAACAACGAGCTAATATGCTATGAATACAAATATGTACGCTAAGAAGACCTCAAAAGAAGACCTCACTTAGGGGGAGATTGTTAGAAACACAATTTCACAATCTATCAAGAGAAGCTCGGTCTTGAAGAAAACTAGCGTTTCATAGCTCGTTAGTTGGTTAATTAATTAATGTTTAATGTAATTGGGCTGTCAAAGAAAAAGCCCGAAAAGCCCAACAAAAGCCTAGAATGGGCAGAACCTTTTTAGTATAAATACACCTAGTTTAGTCAAAATTAGGTTAGACATCATAGCTAGTCATTATAATATTGTTAGGGTTTCTAGCCACCAAAAGGGTTTTCTTTCAATCATCAATAAAGTTTTAATTTTCTGCATCTTGATTCTTCACATCATTGTTAAGGTTTGTATGAATGATCATGGAACCTACATGGTCATTCTTATATATATCTTGTGATATTGATCTATGAAGTACCACCCAATTTGGGGGTGTTACAATCTCCCTATTATTCCGATTCTAAATCGAAACCTATATTCCTTAGGTCGTGTTCGTGTACCGTCGTTAGTGACCGTGTGATTATTCTTCTAGCTTCTCACTACTTCACTTCACCAATCAAAGTGAGTTCATAGCCCCACTTTTGCTCGTTTTTGAATAAATGTTTTACAACTTGGGGTGAGAAACATTGCTTGTTTTCGTAAACCGGACACAAGTACTTTACGTGATACTTTCTCTTGTTTACGTGTTGCCTAAGTAGCTTAGAACACTATTCGCCTGTACTATCATGAACCGTTAATTACCTTTAACCGAATGGCTGGTTAAGTAAGCGCGAGTGAGTAACTAGATCTATTGGGATAATAATCCCCATTCGGGTTTGGTAATTCTTACTGGTCGGGTACGTCTGATGTACAGGCCAACGGATGTATTTCATGTCGAAACTAGTTTGGGTGGTCTTGGTCAGACACCTATCAGGGCAACTTTATATGGCAATACACATGCTACTTTACACTATTAGCTTCGGGGTCATGAGCATAGCACAACGTAAACACTTTTTAGTCTAAAGTTGTATCTGCTATAACTGTCACATGTGTTTTGAATTCTTGTGGTCCACTATAACTACGTTTGAATTAAACCTATGGATTCACCAACATTATGTTGACGTTTTAAGCATGTTTTTCTCAAGTGCTTAGCTTGGATTATCAATGTATGCTATTAGAAGTCTGTGTGCAATGTAGGTTTGACCAATTTTAAGACTATCGTATTTCATACTCGTTGTCTTATGTCAATCATTAACATTGCTTCCGCTATGTTTTCTTATTGCTTCCGCTATGTTTTCTTATTGCTTCCGCTATGTTTAAATCACTTTGAAATGATTTGTAAAACTTAATTACTTTTAAATTTACGCAACGAGTTATGATTTTTTAAAACGTACCCCTTTTAAAGGTCATTCTTTATGCTTTGTACTTGAGATATGTATGACGTCACGCTCCGGACACTTATTCTGACGGGACCCTATTTAGGGGTGTGACAGTCCATGATCATGTCATCTGCTGAGGGCCTCAGTCCATGGAGTTTTTATTATAAATATCGTTGATTGTAATAAAACATGACTTTTGCTTCCGCTATGATTTTGAGTATTCCACTTTATATAAAACTTTATCTTTAATTAAATCAACGATGTATTTTTTTAAAACGACTTATATAGACGTCGTTTTCTTGTGTCTTGTGTTCTTGTATTATGAAGTCACACCTCCGATTATCTTTCGGCTACGATATTTATAAAGTGTGACAAAGTTGAAAAGTAATTTTTTTACGTAGTCATTTACGTGACGAAACCTATCATTGCATAAAGTTTCTCGTGTTATTTTCTATTATTCATGAACGCAACAAGTCTTCTTGTGTTCTTTTCCATGTTATCATTTTGTTTTTGTTTTTTCTTTTACACCACTTCTCTAAGAGCATTTTGTACGGTTGGTTGGTGGTCTTTGCGCAATCGGATAACACCACTAGATAACACGAGCTGCACACCGTAGATCGCGCCATCGGCTTTAGCGCCGTTCTAACCCAGCCCACACGATCAGTAATTTTTTATTTTTTTTAATTTGTTAATGTTATTTAACAGCTAAAAAATGTGAAGGGGGGGGGGAGTCAAAATCTAGTAGTCTTTTTGCATCAAAATACGAACTTTTTCTAATTTTTACCCTTTAAACGAGACTATCATCGAGGAGGCTAAACATGACTATCATCGAGGAGGCTAAACATGAACTCCGTGCCAAATATGTTCCCCACAACTACTTTAGTTTTTGTACTTTTATTTTATATCTTGTTTTTATCTTAATGTACTTTTATGTGTCCTTTTTATGAAAGAAAAATTAATTTTAGTTGAATGTGTTGTTTTATTTTATTAAATGAAAAAAAACAGTAAGTTACCCATGGCACCAAAAGATATCATTGTGTCATAGGACCAAAAGTAAGAAAGTTGCTGTTAATAGATCGATTAACTAAATCAATAAACAGTTTAATACAATAAAAAAATATCATTTTGAGTATATAAATAGGAAGAAACAAAATCAAATACATTAGGTCAAAGGCCATGCACTTATCGCGGATCCTAAACAATCTCTCAACCTCATACCTAATATTTCTTCTATTTTGTGTACCAAATGCCCATTCACAATAATCACTTCTTCCCAAACAAGCTAGTATCAAAATCCAATTCCCGTCTCTCTAATTTTGATTCCATTTATAGAAGGCCCTTTTCATATTGTTTACCTAGTTTTCTTTAGAATTGTAATGATGGACTTTCGTGGTCAATAATAACAGTTTAAATGTATGTTATGGTTCTTAAGGAACGAAAGAAAGTGAAGAAGGAAGGCAAAAGAGAAGTAGATTATCATCTAGGCGGTTAAGATGTTACAAAGAGCGGCTAGCAATGCTTTTTCATGGTGGTGGGCTAGCCACATTCGAACAAAACAATCTAAATGGCTGGAACAAAGTCTTTTAGGTAGCACATTTCCTTCTATATGATTGCTTCATGTTCTAGCAAGTAAAATAAGTTTTCCATATCTTTTATTGCTTGTTGCATATCATGTAACAATCACTTATTTTCTTCATTGGTTTATCTACGGATGTCACATATTAATTGCAGTTTCATGGATGTTTATGTAGATATGGAAGAAAAGGTTCATAACGCGCTAAACATTATTCAGAAAGATGGTGATTCATTTGCTAGGAGGGCAGAAATGTACTACCGGCACCGGCCAGATCTAATATGCTTTGTAGAGGAAACTTTCCGGGCTTACCGGTCATTAGCTGAGCGCTATGATAAATTGTCTAGGGACTTGCAGAAAGCCAATACCACCATAGCTTCAATCTTCCCGGATCAAGTCTCATACGATGACTTCGATGAGTTTGATGGTCCTCCTAAAATGCCCAAAAACATGCCCACTCAAAATCAAGGTCAAAATGCAGCTAATATTCCGAAAGTCCCACAACTACCAAGCAAGAATTTGAAGGGTCTTATTAGCAATGCATCAAATAAAATGAAAATTAGCAAAGCTTTCAAAGAAGATAATCCGAGTCGTATTGTGCCCAAATCTGGTTTGACTGAAGAAGAAGCAGTTGAAGAAATTGACAAGATTCAAAAGGAGATACTTGCGATGCAAACGATGAAAGAGTTCACCAAAAGCGCGTATGAGAATGGGCTTTCCAAGTACTGGGAGATTGAGAATAAGATAAACGCAATGCAACAAAAGGTTTGCAGATTACAAGATGAGTTTAAAGTTGGGAGAGTTATCGAGGATGGTGATGCTCGAACTGTAATGGCACAAGCTGCATTAAAGTCATGCAAAGAGACACTCGACAAGTTAGAAGAGAAAAGAGAGAATTCAAGTCAAGCTGCTAAGTTAGAGCATGAGAAGATCATTGATGTGAAAGAAAAATTTATCGCATTAAAACGTAAATTCCTTCCACATAAAGTTAAGGGCGAAAAGAATGTTGGAAGTGAATCACAGATCTCAAACCAAACCGATGAGGAGAAGACCATTGCCAAAGTTAAAGAAAGATTAGAGGAACTATCGAGGAAACCTCTAACGGTATCGGAATTGGCAGACACTATTGACAAGCTTGCAAATAAAGTGATTAGTTTAGAAAGCACAGTTTCTTCCCAGACTGCACATATAGATACGTTAAGAAATCAAACGAGTGATCTTCAAATACAAATTCAAAACTTGGAAAGTGATAAGGATTGCTTGGCAGATGTGGCTTACATGCGTAGAAAATTAAAGGCATTAGATACAAAAATGAATGGATTAGCGGATTTGGAGAAGGAGGTTGAGAACCAAGATAACACCCTGAAAGTACATTTTACTGAAGCTCGCTGTGGCATCGACCATCTCTCTGAAAAGATTCATGACTTGCAGCCAGATGATGAGGATATGTATTCTCCTGCGTCAGAAGGGGAAAGTTTTAAGTCAGAAGAAGGTGATGTCGACGTGTGGTGTGTTCCTTTTGAAGAGAGAAATTTGAATTTTGAAGAAACTGTTGTGGAAGAGAAAGAAATTCCGTGCATGACTGACGATGAACACATTCATAAGAAAACAGATGATAGAAATAACAATTATGATAATAAGATTCTTAATAATGTAGAAGATAGTGATGCTGTGAAAAGTGAAATTACTATTAATAAAGAGAGGGAGATGAATGATGATGAAGAGGTCACATATACGAATGCTACTAGGGAAAAGGGTATAAAGAATGATCATGGTGTGATGAATGCTGATACTATAAAGTGTGAGGCAAAAGTGGAGGAAAGACACACTCCCACAAATGATGATTTGGTGAAGAACTCAGAATATAGAACGGATACAGGATATAATGAAAGGGATAATCTAGAGGAAGACGATGATGAATGTAAAAGGAATCCACTAAAACAATACACTACAACGTTGAAGAATTACAAGGAAACCAAGAAGAAACTGAGTGAAGAAGAGAAGAAAAAACTAGGAACCCTCTTTGAACTGATAGTGCAAGTAAGAGAGCTAAAAACCGGCATAGTGAAGAGGGATAGTGAGATTCAATTGCTAAAGCAGAAGCTTAACCAACTTCAAAATGAAGAAAATTGGCAAGAAGAGAGACAAGACGATATATCATTAGAAGAAAAGGAGGATGAAGACATTAATATCTCAATTGATGACCCTGAACCTGTTTCGGAGATTGAAGAAAAGTTCCGAACCGATATTGACGCAATACTAGACGAGAATCTTGATTTCTGGTTAAGGTTCAGCACTCAGTTCCATCAGGTACAAAAATTTAAAACAGAAGTTGAAGATCTAAAGGGAGAGATTGGTAAAGTCAAAAGTAAAGGTAAAGGTGCAGATGCTAAAACAAACGAAGAGAAAACAAACCAATCTATATTCGCAACAGATTTGAGATCTGATATTAGGCCAATATACAAACACCTAAAAGAGATACAAAGTGAGCTCACGTTATGGTTAGAACAAGCAGCAGACCTGAAAGAGGAACTACAAAGTAGACGTTCTTCCTTGTCCAATATCCAAGAAGAAATAACAATGGCACTGAAGGAAGGCATTCTAGAGGATGAAATCAAGTTTAGTACTCATCACGCAGCAAAATTTCAAGGCGAAATTTTGAACATGGAACAGGAAAATAACCGAGTTAACGAAGAACTTGAAGCAGGACTAGATCATGTCAAGGCCCTACATCACGAAATAAAGAGGATACTCCGAAAGTTAGAAGATGAGTTTGGTCTTTCCGAGAATCAAAACCCTTACCAGCAAACTAATTCAGTAAGGTCGCCCACTAATAATAATCGGCCAGGAATTCCCTTACGGTCATTTATTTTTGGGGTTAAAGCAAAGAAGCAAAAGCCGTCAATCTTTAATTATGTAAACACTCATAAGAAAACAAAAGGAGGCCGTACATAAATTTTCTATGTTTCTTTCTTCATGAATACAGTTTATTTTCCAATTTTATTTTGAACGTTTACATCAAATTCCTACCAAAATATTCATTACAAGGCGTGGTCTTTCAAGGCTTCGTAATCTTGATGATCAAATGATGGTCAAGATGTTGATTACTGAACTACCTAGATAACCCACATTGGAGATTTAACGTGTTTATTTTCTTTTTTTAACGACGGTATATTATTAAAAAAGAATTAGCAAGATGCTAGCAATTACATAGGCGATTTAAGCCAATCAATTCAACTAATACAATTTTTGCCTCTAAACTTTAAAGAAAATAAGGAAAAAAGACGGATGTTATCTAAAATTTAACGTGTTTAATTAGTATGGAGTATGTGCAATCAATGGACATGTAGCTATGTGCAGAATACATACAACTATACAAGTGCTTGTTGAGGATATGAACAATAAAAGTTATGCATAAACACCTATATTATGTAAGGGAAGTGATGACCTATAGTACCCGCTGGGTTTCGAGTCCGAACTAAACTCTCCGACCTGGAGTAGACCCAAAAGACGTCCATGGAACACAGATAAACGACTCCACTAGAGAACACACATAGAACACAAAGACGGGCCGATACTAACCTCGGGTCGCAACCGCAAGGGCTAAGACCACTGTTTTCAAACCCGGTTCGACCCAGCCGGGTCAACCGGTTGAACCGGTTCCGGTCGAAAAAACGGGTCAAATTAAACCGGGTTTTATATTTTCGAAACCCAGTTAGACCCGCCGGGTTTGAAGCGACCCGGTTCTCGAGACCCGGCCGGGTTTTGATTTTTTCGTGTTTTTCAAAAATAAAGCAAGTTAATTATATATACTTGCGGCGTAATATTTTTAGATGTTATATTTGTCAGTAAATGATTTTTAAGCTTAATATATAAAATATCCATGATTTATATATATATACTTTTTGTTGTATCTTGCAAATATATTTTTTTGTTGTTGTGGAAAACCGGGTTGACCCGGTGGTCGAACCGGTTGAACTGGTAACCCGATGACTCTACCGGGTCGATTAGAGACCCGGTTTTCAAAACATTGGCTAAGACCTAACCGCGTTCACGGATTACTACCCGACAAGGAAATCCCGTGACACGTTTAAATGGAGTAAAGAGCATTACACGGGGATCATAAAAGAGAACGCCATCATGCGAAAAACAAGTAAGAAACAACAACGCGCTACCCAAGGATGCTAAACCCCAAAGCATGACGTAGTCAACGATGTTGACTCTTCGACAAGCACCCTATTACCCGTCGGTCCATAGAGTGCATCCCTCAAATATAGCGTGTATGAATAAGTCTCTTTTGGAAGGATGATTACAAACTTTTCGTAGTAGAATTTTGCACTAACTGAAAGTAAAGATTGACTTCCTGCTAAGAAGAAATAACACCGTTACTCTTACCGCGAAGGGGATCCCGCGATTGGACTCCTACGTGAGAGTAAGTAAGTGTATCTAGAGAGACAAAGTAGTATGTGTGTGTTCTAGGCGCGTAAGTCATACCGCTCGGAGTGTTAAATGCACTCCTTATATAGTCGGGTGTCATTGTCGATTGCATGGGTCACAGGATGGGATGCACCCTATGGACCAATGGGTAATACGGTGGTTGTCGTAGAGTCAACGTCGTTGACTACGTCATGCTTTGGGGTTTAGCATCCTTGAGCAACATGTTGCTGCTTCTTACTTGTTTTTAGCATGCTGATGTTCTAATTTATGATCCCCATGCAATGCTCTTTACTCCATTTAAACGAGTCACGAGATACCCTTGTTGGGTAGTAATCCGTGGACGCGGTTGGGTCTTAGCCTTTGTGTTCTCTACGGGCTGCAGGGTTTACCGGGTTTATGTGTGTTTCGGTGGAGTCTTTTTTCTGTGTTACGTGGACGTCTTTTAGGTCTAGTCCGGGTCAGCATGTTTAGTCCGAACTCGGAAGTCCGGACGGGTACTATACTTCATCAAGTCCCTTGGTCTAGTATATTTACCTTTGTACGAGAAATGTTACTAGACTTGATAGTTAAATTTTCTACGGCTTGTTTCTTTCGTACTTAACATGTATATGGGTTTTGTGTGGTCCAAGAGTGTGTAGGTGAGCATCGGGATATGATGAGGTGTCATTTTATACACTTTTTCGAGGTTATTTAACCCCTTAAATCATGCAAATATGTGATGTGCGGTTGTCGTAAAGACTTCTACACGAAGTTTTACAACTCCCTAGGCAGTGTACCTAATCGTTGTAGTGTAGTATAGACAAGACTCGGGGTTTGTTATCGTTCTCTAAGGGAATAGGTTGGGAAGGCTCGATCACGATCTAACAGAGGTCTACGAGGTTGAGAGAAGATTCTTTTTGTACTGTTATGTTTTTTTGAAAGCAAGTAAATATCATGGTTTGAGAGGTTGATTTGTTTAACTAATTAAACTAAATATAATATAATCTACTGATGTTAACTTTTTGATAAAAATATGTATTTACTTAATCATGTACTACTCCTTAGATTGTTTCTCCTAATTCTGTTGCTTTGTCACATTTGTGATGATCTGTGTAAGTATTTCCTAAGTCATGAACGAATTACACGAACCTGTTGTCTATTTAATATTCCATTAAGGCAACGCACAAGTAAGGTAGTATGAAGACAATTACAAGGCCCCTAAGAGTATATTAAATGCAATTGAAATATCTTAAGAAGGATCAACCATATTGGGAGTAAGGTAGTATGAAGACTGTTACCCGATGGTATCCTTTCTACACACTCACGTTTCCCTAGACGTCTATACCAATTTAATATCTTATGGCTAGTTTTTTAAAGCCTAACGCGCACATCCATCACAAGAAGCAATAATAAAAGGATCTACAATCTAAGTTTCATACAATCATAAGTAAATACAAAGGAGAGTTTAGCCTATCATGTTATAATAGAAGCAAGAACATAAATCAATCAAACAACACATAGACATATCGAATGATTAAAAATAAACATTCTTACTTGATTAAAACATGGATTAAGGTCAGTTACAATAGGGTTTTGAGGCCCTAAGAACGGCCTAAAAGCTGCTAGAATGACTAGGGTTCGTCTCCCTAAAGTTATACAAAGTTACACACTAAAACCCTAAAATCAGTTTTGTATTTATAAGAAAAGCGACATGACGGCGTCGCTTTGAATCCATGACTCCTTCTCCACGTTGATGATTCTAGAGCCTCTTTAAGGCGACTACGTTCTGACGCCGTCACAAAATCCTTGACGCCGTCACTTTGCAAATCACGACGCCGTCGCTTTATACTTGTGACGCCGTCTCCATGCTTTGTATGCGTGATTCTTCAAGATACTTGGTGTAGAGTCGTAGTCTTGTCCATTTCTTCTCTAAATGAGCCCAAGTCACGTGTATTTCCTCCAAATTCCATCCAAGTGCTAAAAACCTGAAAACAAACGATTAAGCACATAATATGGGCATAGTTAGATGATTTAGAGGGTTAAATAACCCTGAAATAATATATAAAATGACACCTCATCAAATACCCCTACACTTGGGATTTGCTTGTCCTCAAGCATATGGGCTTTTCTACCTAGACAATAGCAATATTGGGACATTTAACCTATTCTTTAAAAGCAGTTTACGACACAACCTCCAAGACCTCGTAATTAAAAGCACTTAAAGTATATACTAGCACCTCACATAAGTGTTTGAGATTCTCTCTTTCTCTCGGGTGTATAATAAATTATAACAACTATGGAAACAAAAAATTAACACTCATTACCTGTCATAGCATATAAATTACCATATGCTTGGTAAATG
The DNA here is from genome assembly GCA_026074375.1 of Tanacetum coccineum. Lineage (NCBI taxonomy): Eukaryota > Viridiplantae > Streptophyta > Magnoliopsida > Asterales > Asteraceae > Tanacetum > Tanacetum coccineum. Next base: position 12,004 of record BQNB010038138.1, on the reverse strand, counting down.
ATCAAACCTCCACCGCTAGGCGCAAGTATTAGTCATTACTATCAAAGAGGTCTTTTAAAGGGTTGCCGGGTGTAGGTGTAAGATAACATAAACGAAAACGGAAATGGATGTGATACATTTGGGGAGTGACTTTTGGGTGAATTTGGGGTGAAAGGGTTAGCTAATTAGTTATACGATTACACGCTGGTTTGGTTGCTAAGCCAAAGACTCGGACAAGATATACAAACTCTATAAAACTCTACACCAATCTCTTTCTTTTTCTTTTCTTGACTCTATGATAAACGTAAACATAAGCAAATGGGAGACCATACATATTTTTTCACTTTTTTATATATAATTTTTTTCAAATTTTTTTTCTTTCTGTTTCATTTTTTTTCGTACACTTATGCCATGCCATTGCTTAAACATATAATACGTCATGGGGGTTTATAGATACATCCCTACACATGAACTTTTACATACTCGATAATTACAATCTAACTAATGACCCGAATTGAGGTGGATCAACATAACATGGAGATCATTTGACAAACATATGGGGGTATTGACTTAACTTTTCTTCCTTATTCTTCCGCGAAATAAATACTACCATGAATCTCAATCGTCCCAAAACTGTATTTACAAGGATAAAGACTTAGCAACCGTGTACTCAATAATTAACTTGGGTTAAAATAATAATGTACTAAAAGCGAGTACATATAAGGTAGGCTAAGGTGATTTGGGTGTAACAATTGGCTCAAGGGTTAACAATGCTTTTCATTAATAGTCTGGCTTAACCAGAAAATTACAAAAATCGTGAAAAGGAAAGGCTCAAAGGGTTTTAATAGGGGAGTCTTGCACTAAAAATGAGTGTGAAGCACGGGTGTGGGATAGTTATATGATCGATGTGACCATCATAACAAATACATGTTTAAACATGGGTTAATCCTAGTGCCTCTTATCTAGAAAATCTTAATACTCACTATGCAGTCTCGGGATGCATCATAAAAATAAGTTCTAGAATTTAATATACTATCGGTACACACATATAATTTAATACCGATATCAGTGTTCCAGAAAAGGCGACAAAGACCATACGTACACATCTGTAACGATGGAATAGACACATATGACTGCATTCGAACATTAACTCGAACAAGCTAAAGGTATAAATTATCTTGGGTATCAAAAATGGATACTCGAATTCCTAAAGATCTAAAGGCGAACCTCATATTTTTGGGGTGGAATTTTGAGGGTTTTTGTGCTAGTCATATAAATTCCTATCCATGAGACGCTATTCATACTCAGTTTTCGTCGGTATGTGTCATAAAAAAATTTAAATTTTGGTTAAAATTACCTTCTATGCTATGTTTCGATATATTACCCATCATTTTAAGGACAAAGCAAATAACAATTGAAGGAATAGTTTCTAAGGCTTATTTCCCCCTACACTTAAGTTGAACATTGTCCCCAATGTTCTTTAGAAGTACCCGTTTAAATGAATAAAGGGAAAAGAAAACAAGTAAAAGAAACTAGTACTCCCCTGATTTGCTCAATAATGGAGAAGAAACATGTAATAACTGGTTAAATCGTCCTCTTAGAATCTTCTAATGAAACTTCCTAAGAACTTCCAAGCTTCTTCTCATCAAATATAGCATGTAATCAAAGACAAAGACAACTATACCAAGCATAAAATAAATATAAAAACACAAAAATAATCTTCTCTCAACCCCTAAAATTCTATTGGACTGTTATCAAGCCTTCCCAACCTATTCCCCTAGAGAACGATAACAATCCCCGAGTCTTTCCTATACTACTACTACAACGGTTAGGTACTCTGCCTAGGAATTTGTAAAACTTCTTTGTGAAGTCCTACGACGACCGCATCAATAGATTTCTTCCACCATCCTCACCCAAACATTATTATAACCATTCGAGACTTCTTGGATAGCCTAAACCAAAAAACAAAACAATTTATTAATAAATGTACTTATAAAATGTAACACTTATGAAATGATCAATTTTGAACACCAGATATACGCATTTCATTATAACTTCAATTTATTTCCAGCAACAACATCAAAATCCGGTTAGAAATTTAAAAAGCAGCAGCCTTTTATAATCAGAGGCACATAATCAGGTATACAGACTGTGCAACATACTAAGCATGACTAAGTTGCATTGTTAGACATGTTAATATTGAATAAAGAGAGCATTGAACATTATACATATTAAACACGTAAAGAAAGGGCCATGTTGGTGCAACATTAACTAGGATCTCCTTTATGTTTTAATGATGACAAATAAACGTTTGTAAAACGTAAAATAACAAACGATAGCATAAATTCATAAAACTGGATTTTCCTGTCCAGCGCGCCACAAGCGAACTCCGTTTTTAAGGATTTGCTTTTGTCGGCTTTCCTCTTACCCGGCATACGTGGAAACTTCAATAAAGGTATGTACATGATATTTGAGCATTTAGGAACACTCCAAAAGAGGTTTAGACTTAAAGAGGAGCAAAAACTAATCCTCTCATTTTTCTACAAAATGCCAACTCAAATCTTTTATCAAACGCCTCTAGACAAGGCCGAAACTTCTTTCTAAACCTAGTGTGATCATATTTTCAACATACCAACAAGCAAAGGTATTCATTTGACCTTTTTTCGGTTCAGTGGCTCCTAATCACGTAACGGTTTTAACTCTCTTATGGCAAAAAACCCTAAATCAAAGTCACTTGCGTAAACGAGCATCCTTTCCTGTTATAGGGATATGCTTTACTCTAAAGATGTCAACAGCACTTAGCTTGTTTGCATCAAGATGATTAGTGATCAAATCCATTGTTTTGTATCATGGATTAAAGTCTAAATGACTAATTGAGTTTGTGGTATTTGGAGGTTACTCATACTTTGACTTTTCTCACCTCCCTTACCAATGATGTTTTACAAACTCACATGTATTCCTCAAATGTACAAGTCCATACTTCTTTTACACAACCCATTCTTCCTAATACATTGTTCACGACTAAACATCTTACCGTAACAAAATGATTTCATCTCTTCCACATACACACTCCAAACACTTTCTTCCTAAACAATCCCATAATTACATATGCCCACTTCTTTTCTCTCTTATTGGCAATGTGATTATAAACCCAAATCAATCCTTTGATTTCATCCTTATCTTCATCTTCTTCATCTTTATCTTTAAACCTTCACTCACATAAGCCTTCACCAAATAATCCCCAAAATGTCAACTCACATTCCCTTACACAATGTACCTTCCTTGTACTTGTTATACCTTATGTTTCCTTCATTCCAACCAAGGATCCTCCATATCTTATCAAAACATTCTCCACCACATATCCACTATTCATCTTCTTCTCCACAACATTTGAATTTCACACACATACTTCTTCATCCCTACCCTTTGATCAAGGCCACTTCATCTATCTAAGTTCCCACATTCTTTTTTCCACCATTGGATTGATTCCAAACAAACACAACAAGCACACTTTCTCTTCTACCCTTGATCAATCCAACCCATCAATCAAACATACCTCATTCTCTTCTCAACCCTTAGATTGAACTCTCATCTTAAACAAACATACTTCCTCTCATAAACATAAACATACCCTTCTTACTCACTAATGGTAAGACAACAATACATACCGGGAGCGGGTTCTTTATAAACGCAGTTAGGGGTGCTCTTGCCAGTGCAGGGGCGTCGACCGGAGAATATCCAATCGATGATCGCGCGCGCAGCGAGTGGCGTTCGTAGCCTTGGTGTTCGTGCGATATGGTGTATGGTACGAAAGTGGGGGGGATATTAGAGTTGGTATTGTGAGTTACGCAATGGATGTGATAGAAAGAATAGTTCCCTGTTAATCTAAACTCAACCCTGGACGGGGGGGATGGGGGGGGGGGGAGGGGAGGCCTGTGTGTAATAGTTTGTAAATATACCATCCATTTCAAACCAAGATCAATAGGCTCCCTTCTATCACATCATGCCAACTCATTCACAACCCATTCTCTCTATCCAACATATGGCTAATTCAATTTGAAATTTAAATTTTAAATTATTCCCTCCTTTCTCTTCAAGCAAAGAATATTCCTAGAATATTCTCTTGTACCATTAACTAGCTTTTCAAACCTTTAGTTGGATCTCAACTAAGATAGTTACACTTTGAGGAATACCTAAAATACCCCTTTCCGATAATTCTTTTCTCTCTTTACAATATCGGATAAGCAAAATGCTTTTAAATACTTCACAAACGTTTTTATCAAATGGATATTAGAGTTGGTTGACCTGGAGTGTAAGAATGATTAAAAGGTCATAGCGTGAAGTACAACTAGGGGTTTAGCAAGTGCGGGTATTTAAAATGCCAAAATCCCGAAGAAAACATTTTAGGAATTTGGCGCGCTAACGCGTGGGTAGCACGCCACTCGCGAAATGTTTTTACAACATTTTAGATTTTGGCATATAAAAAACATAAAGAAAAAAAAAACAAAAAACAAAAAAAAAAAAAAAAAAACAAAGGAAAACAAAAAATAAAAAAAAAAAAAAAAAAAAAAAAAAAAAAAAAATAAAAAAAAAAATAAAAAAAAAAAAAAAAAAAAAAATAAAAAAAAAAAAAAAAAAAAAAATAAAAAAAAAATAAAAAAATAAAAAAAGAAAAAAAAAAAAAAATATAAAAAAAAAAAAAAAATAAAAAAAAAAAAAAAAAAACAAAAAAAAAAAAAAAAAAAAAAAAAAATACCCCCAACACACCCCCACCCTTTAGACCTTGTAATTCCTCGACCTCTTGCAAACATTCTTTTCTCTCTTTTCTCTCCTCTAATCCTCTAAGTCTAACACCTTTTTTGTTCTTATTCTTCTCTTCTATCATCTATTGAAGAACACACATCTCAGCAAGAGAGCCACACAAGTATCTAATCCATACTTATGTGTTTTGTCAATGGTTTTCTTTCTCATACATTTTCTTTTGAATCGAGTCTCCAGGTTAGGTTAGGACTTGGTTTAATAATTTTTTATTTAATCAATCGAGTTGTAAGAGAAGTCTTGTATCTGTGGGATCAAGCCTAGATTATTGGGGATCTAGTTGGGGTTTGGTAAGCTTCCAAGGGGAAGGCTTTAGAGTTTGTAGGCTAAGTCGAATCACGGGTGCTTAGTGGTGGATTCTGAGGGTGGAGTACCGTAGGTAGTAACTCTTCTTTGTGAGCGTCGGGCTTTGTTGAAAATTAGTGGACTTAAATTGTGATACATTTTATAATCCACCATAAGGATTATACTAGTGTAGTATCTAGAGTCGTGGATTCACAACTGGACATACGGAAGGACTAAACCCTCTTCCCAAACCAGTATATATCATGGTATTTCTTCTTCTCTCTATCTACTTATTGTTCTCATTGCAAAGTAGATTAGTACACCACTCGCTCTTATCAAGCTGAAGTTTTATAAACTTCGAATAAGTTAAGAAAACTATATTCACCCCTCCCTTCTACGGTTCTACAATTGGTATCAGAGCAGTTTACTCAAGTTTTCAAGCGTTAAAACCTTCCCGATAAGTCGTTTTAAATTGAAAACTTCTTTTTCAAAAATTTGAAATCTTAACTCCGATTTTTTGAAAAAAATATGTAAATATCTATGGGTTAAGAGAACTAAGCTGAAGGGTGTTCTATGCAAAGACCACCTTTGCTAGAACCCAATAGGTTTTGTTTTTAGAAAGCCTACTTTGTGACTTATGTTAAGTCCAAAGATATTGACTTGTGGCAAGTCATTTAAAATGACGATTTCTACTATGAAGTTGAAGACTCAGAGATAAAGCTAATGAAGGAAACGCCGTATGAACTTCTTGAAGGTGATCAAAAAAAGAAGCTTGGCAAGAACAATGAAGCCAAGATGATAATTTACAATGCTCTACCTCGAAAAGAGTTTGAAAGAGTCTTCATGTGTTAAAACCGCCAATGAGGTTTGGCATACACTCATTATCACTCACCAAGGCAATTCTCAATTCAAGAATTGCAAGATTGATCTTCTCACTTAAGAATACAAGAAGTTCTTAATCTCTAATGAAGAAACCATTGATAGTGGCTTTACACGATTTAATGCTATCGTGACTAGTCTCAAGTCTTTAGATACGGACTATTCTAACAAGAATCATGTTAGAAAGTTTCTTCGTGCTCTTCTATTAAAATTGAGAGCCAGGGTAACGACTATTGAAGAAGCCAAAGATTTAGCTACACTTCCTCTTGATGAGCTAACTGGAAATCTCAAGGTTCATGAAATGGTCTTAGATAATGATGGCGCAGGATCTAAGACCACCAAAGAAAAGGTAAAATCATTAGCTCTTTTTGCTAAGGTCGCTATGGAGAAAACTAGTGACGATAACGATAGTCAAGGAGGAAGTGACAAAGACATTGATGAAGAAGAATCAGAGGCATTTAATTTGTTGGCTAGGAGCTTCTGCAAGTTCATCCGCAAGGGTAATCGATTTAGGCGAGGAAATCGATTTGGTAATGGTGCCAATAGGATTGGAAGAGGCCGCGGAAATAACTTTGGTACAAAGGTGGTAAAAGCTCGAAGCAAAAAGGAGCTTGCTACAATTGCGGAATAGAAAAGCCATTTTTTTTTTTTTTTTTTTTTTTTTTCTTTACTATGGTGTAGTAACCGAAGGAGAACAAGGCGTTTGTTGAAGGAGCTTGGAGCGATACCGAAGACAGCGACGAACATCAAAATAACGCAGCTTGTCTCATGACGATCGACTCTTAAGAGGTAATATCCAAACTATCTATTTCTAATTATGATTTAGATATTATTGATTTGCAAAAGGAGAATGAGAAACTCTTAAAGTTTAACAAGGATTTTACTAAAACTTTTGAAAAGCTTTTAAAAGAAAAACGTTCTCTTGAAAATGTGAATTCAAAACTCTCAAGTAAAATCAATGAACTTGAAATTGAATAAAGAAACTTGCAAATGATAAAGAGGTAGTTGAACCTTGCAAAAAGTGTGAAGTTCTCACCAAAGAGGTTGACTCTTTAAAGTGCAATGTTTCTAGACTTCAAGATGAAGCATTGAATTTTTCAAAATTCAAAAAGAGTAGTATTGTTTTGGACGAAATGCTAAGTCATTAAAAATTATCCCAAGATAAGGAAGGTCTTGGATTTTCTAAAAATGATAAAACCTCTTTCGCAAGTCTAAATAAACCAATAATGTTTGTTAAACAAAGTCAAAAAGAAGATTCGTCAAAAAGCTATGTTAAACCCATCGTTCCTCAAACTCACTCTGCAAACACTCAAGGTTCCCAAGCACCTATTAGAAGAGTAGAAACAAAACATCAAGAATTTCACTCAAACTCACATAATGGACTTGGATACAGTCAACCTCGAGTTGACCCTATACCTCTCTTACCCATACCAAATATGAGACCTTTTAACTCATATAACCGAAGACCTTCTTTTCAAAACAATCACTCTTTGGAAAGAAGAAATTTTCATAACAACCAAAGGTCTTCATATTATCAACATAGCACCTTCCAAAGGAGAGAAAACTCCTACCCAAATCGAAGGCCAAAAACACCTTGGAGCGTTGGACCAAACTTTTAAAACTCCTATAATTTTCAAAATAATCCTTGGTCCGCGTTCTCGAGGTACGACCTACATAAACTATGTGCTTTACTACAAGACCCAAGAATGGTTAACTTGGGCACCATATTTGCTAACCACAACGGACCCATAAAACAATGTGTACCACGACCTTGAATTCATATTTGCTTGTATGTGTGGCTTAAATGTGATCTACTACCGGACAAATAGATTGTGGATAGTAGTTGCACTAAGCACATGACCGTGAATAGAAAGATAGTTTACTTCCGTACAAGTCGTATGATGGTGGACCATGTCGTATTTTTGGAGCAACCAAAGAACAAGACGGCGGTAGAGGTAACATTGCACTGACTCTATATACATTTAATTACCAATGTTTGAGCATGGTTAGTGTCTCGCGTTTAACTTGATTAGCGTAGGTCAATTATGTGATGATGATTGCGTAGTTAGCTTTACTAAGTAGATTGTACTATTAGTAAAAATGGTAAAACACTAGCTAAAGGACATAGGAGAAATAATCTATATACGTGCAAATTGGGAGATAACTCCAAACAACAAATTTGTCTTACATCCATGGTGGATAACTCAACGCTTTGGCATAGGAGGTTAGTTCACACAAATATGTGGTTAGTTTAAAATTTATCTTCCAACGAGCTAGTAAAGAACCAGACCTAATTGAGTCATTGAAAGACATTTTTATAATACATGCAGCCTAGGGAGTTAAGGTAATGCAAACAATCGGACTAGGAATGAAGTGTCAACTAGTAGGGTTTTAAAGTTGTTAACCTTAGATTTGTTTGGGCCATCTCCAATTTAAAGTTACGGAGGTAACTTTTATACTTTAATGATTGTGGATTATTGGAATTGTGTCCTTGTGAGATTTATATATTGATCTCTCTTAGCTATAGACTCAATAAGTGTATTTTGGTTTTAGTAATCAAAGACTGGAGCAGATTTCCACCTTTCGAATATCAACATTTCTCAGAGTGATAAATGTTGATATTGAAGTCACTGTAAAGTAAACAATAACAATTTTGGTATTCCCCGTCAATACTCATAACTTGGACCATGTAGATTTCTAGTTAACACAAGTTTAATCTGTAAAGGATCATACAAGTCACCCACCTTTAAGTGTTGTTTGATGCTAACACTGGCATGATTTACATTTGATCATTGTGAAATACTACTTGAGTACCACTCTGAATGTTCTAGAAAGATCTGATGATAATGCAAAGGAATCTTATACAACTTGTGTCTTTTATTGTGAACAACAAGTGTATATTAATCAAATTGTGTCCTAAGAATTTAATATATTTGTGTACTAATAAATTATAAAATTGATCTCTCTGTCTCAAGACTCAATAATTTCATTTTGGTTTTAGTATATCATTGAAGTCACTATGAAGTAAACAACAACAATTTTGGTGTTTCCCATCAATACTCATAACCTAGATCACATAGAATTCTAGTTAACTCAAGTTTGATCTGCAAAAGAACGCACAAGTCACCCACTTTAAGTGTTGTTTGATGATAGTAGAAGTGATTCATCTAAACATCAACTGTACTATCATAGAGAAAAGTGCAGAAAGGTTCCCAAAACCAAGATATTAGGCCCTCTGTACAAAGTAAACCAATACAAACATCAAACCATCCATTCAAAAGCTTAGCAACCTTGTTTTTCTTTAATGATAATCTCCTCATTATTCTATTTATTCATCTTGATGTTCCAGATCTTTTCAATTCCCTAGATTTTAGCTGAACTTTTCACTTTTACACTAGACAATTTAAGTCTTATAGTGTTGATCACATCATTAAGAACTATCTCCCAGTCTTTAGCTTCATTGGTAAATAGCCTTCTATTTCTTTCAGACCAAATGATATAGACACAAGCAGCCAAACTAATCCTTCTGATAACACTCATGACAGAATTATTGTTTGGCCATTTGGAAGCTTGATCAATAATAACTTCCCATTCAAGACTTGTATTCTGATAATTGGGCAACATTTTCAAAATTCCTTCCTAAATATTCTTAGAGTATTGGCATGCAAAAAATAGATTTTTGTGTGAGTCAGGACATGTTTTACACAAAGGACAAAGAGCTACTTTACCAAGGTACCACTTGATTAGTCTATCTTGTGTAGTCAGCCTTCCTTGTATAGCTAACTACAAAATAAAGGCATGTCTTGGAATGTAGTGATCGAACCACACTATTTTCCACCATTAGACCTCCTCTTTATCTTCCATAGTATCATTCCAAGCTTTGGTTGTTGTGAATTTACCATGAATGCCTTTTTTGGTGACCCAAGATGTTGTATCAGGACTGTTTGGCTTAAGGGCATGAACATAGATACTATTAATGTTAGGAAATAATGTTCTCTAATCATCAGGCCATTTCCACTCACCATTCTCAATCATTTCATTTACCTTCATATTCAAATCAAACCCTGTTTTTTTGATCTCTTCAATAGGAATGGTGTCACTTATAACCCCTTTATTACACTTGTGATGATTTGTGTAGGTATTTCCTAAGTCAAGAACGAATTACACGAACCCGCCGTCTATTTAATATTCCATTAAGGGAACGCACAAGTAAGATAGTATGAAGACTATTACAAGGCCCCTAAGAGTATATTTGATGCAATTGAAATATTTTAAGAGGGATCAACCATATTGGGGGTAAGGTAGTATGAAGACTATTACCAGATGGTATCCTTTCTACACACTCGTGTTTCCCTAGACGTCTATGCCAATTTAATATCTTATGGGTAGTCTTCTAAAGCCTAACGCGTACATCCATCACAAGAAGCAACATTAAAAGGATCTACAATCTAAGTTTCATACAATCGTAAGTAAATACAAAGGAGGGTTTAGCCTAGCATGTTATAAAGAAAGCAAGAACATAAATCAATCAAGCAACACATAGACATATTGAATGATTAAAGATAAACAATCTTACTTGATTAAAACACGGATCAAGGTCAGTTACAATAGGGTTTTGAGGCCCTAATAACGGATTAAAAGCTGCTAGAATAATTAGGTTTCGTCTCCCAAAAGTTATACAAAGTTACACACACAAAACCCTAAAATCGGTTTTGCATTTATAAGAAAAGCGATGCGACGGCGTCGCTTTGAAGCCATGACGCCATCGCCACGTCGATGATTCTAGATCCTCTTTAAGGCGGCTACATTCTGACACCATCACAAAATCCTTGACGCCGTCACTTTGCAAATCACGACGGCGTCGCTTTATACTTGCGATGCCGTCTCCACGCTCTGTATGCGTGGTTCTTCAAGATACTTGGTGTATAGTTGTAGTCTTGTCCGTTTCTTATCCAAATGTGCCCAAGTCACGTGTATTTCCTCCAAATGCGATCCAAGTGCTAAAAACCTAAAAACAAATGATTAAGCACATAATTTGGGCATATTTGCATGATTTAGGGGGTTAAATGACCACGAAATAGTGTATTAAATGACACATCATAAAGAGTGGTATTTTTTTAGAATTAATATTGGTTTGTAATGAGTCTCAAGGTTGTCATGGATCAAAAGGCTAGATTTTCCTATTTTTAGATTTTTAACAAGATAATAACTAGTATGTTTGTTTAGGCTAAGAAACATGGAACAAACGATAAATAGATAGATAAACGCGCACAAACAAAGCATATAGGCTATATATAACGGGTAATCACAAAAGCATATATATACATTCACATATATCTGTCGAATATGTAGTGAACCCCCTTCGACCTATGATCCAAAACATATCAAGTGCATAAAGGTTGGTTTGTGGTTCAAAACATGGCAAGCATATTTCTCTTAATCTGTTTGGTCAAGATAAGATTAAGTCTTAAAAATTTTCATATCAAGTTTGTTTATAGTTTTGACTACCAATTCTCACAAGGTAAATCACAAGTTGTTACAGACAGACAAGGAGAAATACATCCAAGTAATAAACTCTTTTGACCTATTTCTATTACAAGGACATATCAAACTATAAGCAATGATCTCAACATAATCAAATCAAGCATACAAGCCATATTATCAAAGGTATTCATCCATAAAATTGATGCATTTCACATAACTATACACACTTAAACAAACATATATCAACTACTCCATAATTGCAGAAATGAAACACAACATATACTCAAATAATTCAGTAACATTCATATTGAAAAGGTAATAGATTATACCAAAGATTACACGAGAAATATGTCACGAACTAACTTTTCGAATCAAAACTTACAGCCAATTAACCCAACTACTTGCTATCCCGAGCCTTAATACTCTGTCACAACAATACTTCTAGTCTTCTAGAACTCCGAAATGGTGAATCAAATTCGTCCAAGTGGTGGTGTTGAAGTGAAATGATCAAGTAGGATGTACTATGTGTGAGTTTAACCCTACTACTTTGGAGCTTTCT
>BQNB010038137.1:0-48962 GCA_026074375.1 Tanacetum coccineum | reverse complement strand
TAACTCTTTCTATCAGTACTAACTATAACTAACAGACTTAACTTTAATACTAACAGTATTAAGTCTGTTTACAATATTTTCCTAACACCTCCCAAACCTAATTCTTGTACAATAAGATTAGTATAAACTCCTAATTTATCCAAATCTTTTCCCCTCCTTTTTTTCTCTCCTATTTTCGAACAAACACCCCCTCTAGAAGCCTTACGGGATTCGGCCAAACTAAGGCATCCCTCGGGTTCGGGTTTTGTTCGTTTTAGTCCTTCGGTTTTTATTTTAAATATTCGTTATACTAGTTAAAAAAGTAACGATAAATAACGACTATTTAAATATATTTCATAAAGTAAAACATACTCTAAGTGTAAAACATCCCAGTAATGTTCTTTTGTCGCGTGTTTTTGTTCTTGTTCTTGTCGAGTGTTCACTTGATTATGTTTGAATATAACTATATAAACTCTTGTTCACTTTGAAACATACCATATTCTTCCTCTGCAAGTCTTAGGGGTTGTTTCTTTTTAGCTTAATGAGCTATTGGAGCCAGTTCACACAACCCATTTGTGACAATACGTATTTTTCAGGTCACTTTACGTCAATAAACTCAAAACTATTTACTTTGGTCCTTTACTTATTTACTTTTAATCAATGTTGCAAAAATCGAGAGTCGCTAGCCGGGCGGTCGACCACCCTGTAGCTTGTAATCGGTCTAGGCGCGATTAATCGGTTTTATAAATTTTATATATATATTTCAAAGTTACTTGTATGAGATGGATACAACACTTTAAATACACTAAAATTAAATGAGTTCAAAGTTACATTGTTCAAAACATAGACATAGATAATAAAAGTTAACAGTTAACAATTCAAAGTCACATTGTAAAAAAATGTTTGACTTTCGTTGACTGATTAGGCTGATTTGACTGATTTTTGACCGATTTGACCGGTTTTTGACCGATTTTTGACCATACCGATTTTTCACCCGATTTGCCTTATTTTCCAAGGTGTAGCCGAGTAGCTTGGAATCGGCGATTACAAGGCCGCCTAGGCCGATTTTTTCAACATTGCTTTTAATTATAACCGTTAAGTTAAATCGCGTAAACCGAAAATCAACAATTAACGTAAACCGGCATTAAACAAATATATGTTTACGTCAAATAAGTGTTATATAATTATCACGAAGATAATTTATAACTTTTCATATTTTGTTTTTATAATTTACGTAAAACGCTTACGTTTTGCATTTTAAACCTTTATGCATGCATTTAAACTATACCACCTTTACCAATACACACAATACTTATACGTTATCAAAAAATTTAAACATTTCCCTCCCCTATTTTACTTATATGGACCAGCCATATATGTAGTATACACAAAATATCACCAATAATGCAAGTTATACTACATTACCTATATATAATCTAGATAGCTTAAATTATTTACCAACCCTCACTAACTATCTTACACAATTACTTACTCAAGCAACTCTCCATACTTTTGTACACAAACCCACACCCTCCCCTTCTCTATTCACTTACACACCTGATGTGTCGTTGTATGGTTGTAATTTATGTTTTAAGTTTTAAATTTATATTTTGCTGACTTTACCAAAAAACAACACTTTAACGGGAAGTGTACCCGGTCAGATGGGAGGTTCGTGGTAAGTAGGGTGTCGATCACTAAGAGCGAATGACAATCTTTCAATTTATTAATATTTTGGTTATCTAAACTAAGTTAATTCTATTCTATGTTAAACCTATGCTAAACCTATGTTAATCCTAATTCTAACGGATAAGGGGGGTTTTCAGCCTGAGAGACTGGCACGGGTTTTGTGGTGACTAGGATCTATTTAAGACACAATAACACACACAAGTAAATTAACAGAAGATAAAAGAGCGGTCTAGCCAAATATAATAAAACTGTATTAGCCATGATTAATCCGATTAGAACGTTGATTTGTTTATTTGGTGCAATGATTACTTATCTCGAGGCGGCATATCATTCTTAAGACTTAGGCGTTACTTCTTCCTAAGACCTAGATACGAAGAATTCTGTCACAATTAAACGTATCCGCATAAAGCATCCTTATTTGCTGATTATAATCTATCTTAGGGATTAAAGCAATGGTGATCTTGTTAAACCCTAGCTCATAGAGACTTTACCCACTTACTACTTAAAGGCAATTCATACACTAGTAGTCCACTAACCAAGTCTTTACCAATTAATTGAGAATGTACTCGTTGATCCCAAGGGTCACCTGCCGGTCCAACTAAGCTCGCAATCTAAAGGCAAAGATAGGTTATTATTCGTGATCCTATTGGTCTAGATGTATAAATCACTATATGGAGAGCCATCCCGGCATCTAGATTACTTGGTCCGTATCACTAGATCTAGTTGAATGATAGGTCGCATACAAAAGCACGTAAACAAGTATAAACTGATAAACATAAACAAGCAATCAACGATAAATTAAGCAATCGATATAAACAAAACCAAACATTTAAATATTCATAATAATAGCTAATACCTTTAAGGTATTAGCCTTCAAACATCATAATCAATACAAGAGTAATAATTTAGCCAAGGTAAACTAACCAAGTTCAAGAATGATACCAAAAACTGAACGATTACAAGAGTATATGAGATTACAAGTTGTTTCCTATGGAATTAGTTACTATGCTCGACCTCTTCTGCTTTTCTTCTCTTCTGAAAATCGACTTTTATGGTTAAGGTACCAAAATATGATTTAGCACACTGAAAACCCATTTTTAGGTTTTCTATTTATAAGGTCTGGAATTTAGTCGATACGGCGTATTGAGTTCTTCTGGATACGACATATTGAATCTTGTTCCTTTGTGGTCTTTAGTGAAGTGCAGGCACAGATACATTGTATCTTCCTTGATGGATATGGCGTATTGGATGCCAGAACAGTAATCCTAAAATGTCTTCGTTTAAGCTCCCGAATGCGTGCCTTTTAGCTAATCTTCACCAAGTACTCCAAAATTACTGCAGTTCTCAAATACAAACGATTAAGTAATAATTCTTTGCAATAATTATACAAAACGAGTTATTTACATAGGATAAATAATGCTATAAATGTGACGTTATTTGATGTCATCAACACCTTACCATCTTTGTTGACTATGTTTTTCTAGATATTTTTACCAAGCTAGCTAACCTTTTATATAAGAAACACTTCACTAGTATCCTCATTTCATTCACCAAGATCAAACAAATCTCTCTTTCTCTCCCTACTAGGCCACGACTCAACATAAGAGTTTTAAGGTTTCATTATCTCCTATTTTCTTGATATTTCTAGCATACAAGGGTGTTCACGGTTCATTTATAAGGTGTTCCAAGGTGTTTTCAAGATTTGGGTTTCAAGATTAAGTTAGGGTTTCATCTAGTTCAAGTTGGGTTTTTATAAGTTTTGGGTTAAAAGTCAAAGCCTAAGGTTTCATTTGTGTTCATCATCTTTGTAAGCATGCCCTATCTACTCTTCTGAATTTCATACATCTTGATCATGATTATACACTTTTCCATACTTACATTATTTTTATTTGTACCTGAACATCTTTGTTAGCCTTATTTTTATATAAGTCGAACAAGAATGTTCTCGGTCGTCATAGTCACAATTAGTCTTTTACTATAATAGGCTAGTCGGGTTTAGCAAGCTTGGACTTTAAGCTAATATCGTCCATGTTTCGGGCCAAAGCCCAACACAAGCCAAGCCCGACCCATGAACAATAGTCCATAACAACATGTGGGTATGACTATAAATAGGACCCTCTCCATACATGGAGAGGGTGTTGGTTGTCACATTTCACACCTTGTAGCAATCTAACCATCCTTATTTCTCTCTCTAAACTTCCTTATCTTTTTCTCTTATTTTGGTTTGTCTAAGCTTATTGGTAGTGCTTATCAGTTGTGTTATGAATTAGTTATTTGGGATAACATGTGGTATCAATCACCAAGGGGTTTTAGGTGATTCGATTTGTGAGTTTAGATTTATTTCGCATGGTTTTCTTATTTTTTTACTCAAAAAAGTGGATTTTTTTAGTGTTAAAAGTGTTAAAGTTTGTGTTTTTATGCAAGATATATGTTAATACAAATAAACTGGTAAAAAAATTTATTCCTATTTTGACGATCTTGCTATGTTTTGTCAGTAACAAAACATAAAATCATATTTGTGTAAACTACCTAAATCACCCATATTATACCAAAACACTTTTATAATTCTTTTTTTGTAACTTAGATTTATAATCCACACTACTTATAAATAAACCTTTAAAAGGTTTTACATCATAATGACATCATCAACCTAGCATATCTTAGAGTAATCTTTCAAGATTACATATGATCTTTTAAGATTTTTCAAATCAAAATCCGGATTTGGTTACTATTGGCCAGTTCTATTGAGTTACACTGGCCGGTTCTCTTCTATAAAGGAACCGACAGAACCGGGCTACAGTGCATATATTGGCCCATAAATACCAAGCCATTTCTCATGTTTTTCTCACCCATTCTTGATATACTAATCCATCTAATCTACTGATCATTCTCTTCTCTAAAGTTCTTGTTTAGTTTCTTTTAGCATTTGTGGGTAATTCTCTTCAAGGAAGAAATTACCAAACACCCCTTTGAGATGATCAAGTTCTAATTATCTTGTTTCGCTTCTCCATTGCATTATCAAGATCACATTTCTGAATCTTGTACATCATTTAGTAGTTGTAGTTGTATTCATCATCTTTGTAAACCAAGTGTAGTGATTTTGGTGTGATTCTACCTTGTGAAGAATCTGGTATTTAGCTTTGTAGCGTTAAAAGGTGTAAGCAACGTTGTGAGGTATATCCGCCAGTTGAAAGGAGATTGGTGACTAGTGTTAACTAACTCTTGAGTAGGTGACTCGGGGAGTGGAGTAGGGCAAGGAAGGTGTCCTTGTAGCCGAACCACTATAAACGCTTGTGTCTTGGTTCTATCTCTCTAACTCTTTACTTACTTGCATTTCATATATAATTTGATTATTAACCAAACATCAATATTGTCAAACTTCACATAAGATTTTAACAAAGCAAAATTTTAAAAAGGTAAAACTATTCACCCCCCCTTTAGTTTTCTACAATTGGTATCAAAGTTAGATTACCAAAGTTTTTAAAATATATTGTATTTTAAATCTTTTAAATGATAATGGATTCAGAAAACTACAAAGAAGGTCAATCTATGTAACGACCACCTCTCTTTGAGGCTAATTGTTTTATATATTAGAAAAACCATTTTAAAACTTATGTGAAGTCCAAGGATATTGATCTTTGGCACATTATAGTTTATGGCAACTATAAACCTACCATTAAAAATAAAGATGGTAAGGGTGAAATCATCCTTTATGAGAAATTTGAAGAATCCATAAGAAAATGATTTCCAAAAATGATGAAGCAAAAATAGCTTTATACAACGCTTTACCTAAAAAGGAATATGAAAGAATTTTTATGTGTAATACGGCTAAAGATGTTTGAAACTCACTAATAATCACTCATCAAGGTAATAAGCAAGTAAAAGATAGCAAAATAGATTTGTTTGTCCACAAATATGAAGAATTTATTATTTCTGATGATGAAACTATTGATTGTGCTTTTGTTAGATTTAATACTATTATTACATCTTTAAAAGCACTTGGTGAATCCTTTCAAGTTGTAATCATGTTAGAAAATTTCTAAGGGCGATCCCCACCAAGTGGCGTCCAAAAGTGACGACAATAGAAGAATCCAAGGACTTATCAACATTACCTCTAGATGAACTCATCGGCAATCTAAAAGTCTATGAGGTAGTGCTTGAAAAGGACTCGGAGATCTCCAAAGGCAAGAAAGAAAAATACAAGTCACTTGCACTCAAAGCAAGAAAAGCTTCAAGTGATGAAGAAATATTATGCTCGGAAAGTGATGATGAAGAGTATGCCATGGCCGTAAGAGATTTCAAAAAATTCTTTAGAAGAAGAGGAAAGTTTATCCGCCAACCTCATGACGACCAAAAGAACTTTCGAAAGATTAAGGAAGACAAAAAGGAGAAAGAAGATCGTAGGTGCTTTAAGTGCGGTGATCCAAATCACTTCATAAGTGATTGTCCCAAACACTCCTACAATGATCAAAAGGCATTCGTTGTTGGCTGTTTAAGCGATAGTGAAGAAGACTCCAAGAAGGAAGAAATATGTCTCATGGCACTTGACAACAATGAGGTACTCTCCGACATTCCTTATTGTAGTAGTCATCTTTCGATAGTGAATCATTACAAAATGAGTAAACAAGTTATGCAAAATTAGTCTTAGGATAATCAACAAAAACAAACACCTAAAGGCTACAAACGAATTGTTAAAAAACGAAGTTTGTGACCTTAGAAAAAGGGTAGAGCAACTAGAAAGAAACAAAGAAGATTGTCTTAAATGTGAATCATGTGACAACCTTCAATCTGAGGTTAGCTCTCTATCATTAAAACTAGCTAGTTTCGAAAGTAGTAGTTACTTCCTATAAGAAATGATTGATAATCAAAGATCACTAAAAGATAAACATGGGCTGGGATTCACATAAGATTTAGCTTCTACTAGCAAAAAAAAAAAATGGGTTATGTAGACATAGAAACATCTATTGTAGAACCGGCGGTGCCGGTTCCCTCTGCAAGAGAACCGGCCAATTCAAACGAAAGGAACCTGCCCTCTACAGAGAAATCTGAAATTTTGGAAACCAACGTATTAAAAAGAAACATTTTCGTACAAATAACTAGGAAACCTTCATCAAACACTCCTATAAGGAATGTAAAACAAACGCCAGTCCTAAAACTTAGTCAAGGACTTGGAAAAAGTAAAATCTAAACACATCCTAAAACACCTCATAGGAGAACCAACATACTATATCTGAAAAGCGACTGCCATGAAGTTGGTTGGGATTATTCGACACAACAAGGCTATCAGTTTCAACCTCCTAATTTTGGTCCATGGGAATCATGTCCTCCATATCCATACATGAACCAACCAAACAACATGTATAACGCTAACGGACCCATGAGATATTGGGGACCAAATGCTTGAGTTACTTTATGATTTTGGGTACGTCTAAAAGTAAAGTTAGGACCAAACGAGTAGATCAAAGATAGCGGATGCTCAAGACATATGAAGGGGAAAAATATCTCTTTTCAACCTATAAGGCTATAGATGGAGTAGTAACACCAAAAGCAAGATCATCGGAAAAGGTAAAATTACTCACAACTCTCTTACTGTTAGCCATGTAGATTATCTTAGATTTAATTTATTTAGTATTGGACAAATATGTAATAAAAAGTGCACAGTACTATTTAGTGACATTGGTAGTGAAATACTTAAAGACGGCATTACCATAGGAAGTGAGATTAGGAAAAATGGTCTTTATATAATGAAAATTGGAAACTCACCTGAAGATAGTCTTTGTCTAACCTTGATAGATGATACTTCGACCTTATGGAATCGAAGATTGGGTCACACCAATATGCGACTTCTTCAATCATTGTCATCTAGAGAGCTTGTTAGAAACTTGCCTAAACTAAAATTTAAAAGTCATTTTTATGACGCATGTAACATTGGAAAACAAGTATACGCAAGCCATAAGGCTAAAAACATGGTTTCAACAACTAACTGTCTTGAATGTTTACATATGGACTTGTTTGGTCCATCGGCCATTCAAAGTTACGGAGGAAACTTCTACACTTTGGTAATTGTCGATGACTACTCAAGATATACTTGGACAAGAGTTTTAAAACACAAAATGAAGCTTTTGATCACTTTGAAATTTTGAGTATAAAGATTCAAGTACAAAAGGGTTGTCCCATTATTTCAATCTGCATGGATCATGGTCGGGAATTTGATAATGAAGTACAATTTGGAGCATTTTGTGATGCTAATGGTATCACTCATAACTTTTCGGTTCCTCGTACTCTACAATCAAATGGGGTAGTTGAACGTAAAAATCATACTTTACAAGAAATGATTAGAACCATGCTTAATGGACAATCAATCCCTCAAAAGTTTTGGTGTAATGCCGTCGACACCTCTACCTACATCTTAAATAGGATCTTAATTAGACCTTTCCTCGAAAAAACTCCTTACGAGCTTTTCAAAGGTAAAAAGCCCTCCTTAGAATATTTTAAGGTCTTCGGTAGTAAATGCTTCATTCTTAATACTAAGGACTATCTCACAAAATTTGACCGAAGGCGTATTTGTTAGCTACTCTCCTAATAGTAAGGCTTATATAATTCTAAATAAAGAAACCATGAGGATCGAAGAATCTTTAAATGTAAAATTCGAAGAAAGTCCATCTCCAAAGTCATCACCTCTTGTAGATGATGATATTATTGAAATTCAGATCATAGAAAACCAAATAGAAGACATAGAAATAAAGGAAAATGAACCATTAAACAAAGAAATGGTTAACATCAAAGAATCCAAAGAACATCTCATAGATTCGGTCATAGGTAAGCTCAACGAAAGAACCTTAAGATTTCATATCCAAAGTCAAAGTAGCTTATTTTGTTTCGTGTCATCCATAGAACCCAAAAATGTCAAAGAAGCCATACAAGACGAAAGTTGGACTATGGCAATGCAAGACGAATTAAACAAATTAAAAAAAACAATGTTTGGAGTCTTGCTCTATAACACCCCCATTTTTACAATATAGCAGCGAAAGCTAATCTGGGGTATTACTTCATGGAAACAACAATCATAATAATAGAAAACGACCCAAAAGAGACATTTGTTCAAAAGATACGTTATCATTCATTTCAAATCAGAGTTTTACAAAGGCATGTCCCAAAATCTAGTTACATACAATATGAATGATAACAAGTTTTAGCCATCTTCAAGTCCATGCCACTTTGTTTCGCAAGTTGCTTAATTACCTGAGATAATCATGCTAAAAAGTCAACACAATGGTTGAGTGAAATTCATAGGTTTGATAAATAGTTTGAATACAAGTCATAGTGTAATAATTGTACAAACACAATTATTATGAAAATGGTATTGTTATGATCTTGGGTCACGTTATTATATACCCGTTATTTGTAATAATTGCAACGAATACAATTATCATAGTAACAATGTATTATTGTGTTATCGTCTTGTTTGGTCTGATTTGATCTTGGTCTAAGCTCATGGCACACAAACTGACTAGTGTATATATATACCCAAAATAATGTGGTATATATATAGAGATAATGGCCCTCGGTGTAGGTACTTGCCATATACCTATGAAATTCAAATATAGTGTGTTTGGTTACCTATCCGGTTAACACAAACATGATTCGTCAATCTCGATAGATCTATCCACAATATTCGCGTTTACCCGAAAGTGATTAATAGTCCATGATAATGAGGGACTTTTGGCACAAAGTAACTTAGACATTAATTGTAATGGTATATCAGGATAGCATATAGTCTAGAAAACATTTGTATTCATGGTTTATAGCAGGTATTACAGGTTTATAAAGTATTGAAATGTGAGGTTATGAATTCATTAAGTCTTTGAAAAGTAATTACATTGTTATAAGATAAACGAGTATGTAAAAGAGTTTGTAACAAGTATGTATCCCCCTCGCGGGTTTATGAAAACATTAAAGAGATTTAAAAGTGAGGCTATGAACTCACTAAGTCTTTGAAAAGTAATAACATTGTTATAAGATAAATGAGTATGTAAAAGAGTTTGTAAACAAGCATGTATCCCCCTCGCGGGTTTATAAAACATGTAAATAAGTAAAAGCGAGGTTATGAACTTCACCTGATAGGTAGTTGTAATAATTATTCCAAAATGAAAGCTGACGACCTTATCACAATCTTAACAGGGAAGGTTGATATAGCAAAATGATAGTAAACAGCCACGTCACGCAACCTGAGTAAATATGTCAAGTCTTAGGTAGATTGTACTCTAGAACTTTGGTTCAGAGAGTCTAATATTGTTATGAGTTTGATTGGAAAGTTTGGAATTATTGTATCACCGTTTGGGCCATCATAATTCAGAAGTCATTCAGTAAACGTTTGAGGAGCTAGGGCACTTTAAATCATAAACCCAACAACTCAGTCAGAACGTAATACCAAGATGAACTCAATAAACGGTTTTAAGCGTTTTAATAAATATCCGGAAATGTTAAGCACGAGAAGCGTTAATTAAAGTTATATCTTTATCTTCCGCGGATGATCGTCCTTTTTCACGCTTTATCTTGATCACTACACATCTCACAAGCGAAACATACACATTCACGCGCACGGTCACCAGACTTATTACATCTCTCGCGTCGATATTGATAACGCTACAATACTCTAATCATCATGCGCATATCATCTATGTACTATACTCTTTACTACAAGACAGTGAGATGACACACTCTCTCTTCAGTCACCACTCTCAGAGCTTTCTTGAGAACTCACACATGATGCAACAAATATACCCTCGGAGTTTGCACTTTTACGAGTTTGGTCCTTCAAGTTTAAAAGATATACCAAGTAAACCTTGTACTTTGAAAAGTGACATAATAGACCCCTGTAGTTATAACTTTGATAAAATGACATTTTTAGTCCTTTTAGTTATAAGTTTCTGAAAGTTACGATATATACCCCTTGCATGGAATATATTTACAAAACATGTCCAAATTGCCATGCAAGCTTATTTTAACATTTCAAAAGATATTTATAGGTTATAATAAACTAAAATATGAAGGTTTAACCTAATGAAAGTTTAAAATAACGATTCGTTAAGCTAGGAAGCAAAACGGGTAGAATTAGGGTTTTAAAACGTAAACGCGCGGGTTTTAAGTTCAAATTCCTTCTATAATCAATAAAGTGATTATTTTAACATTAGTTAAGCATGCTAGGATAGATTATAACAACATTTAATCATTATGACATTTAGTTTTAAGAAAAACGCAAAATTAGGGTTTTGGGCGTACGGTTTTGGATCAAAATGGAAAATGAGCATGAATTGAGTTATGAAACTTTAACAAGAGTATATTTCGGATTATATGAACATTATATAAGTGTAGAAGCAGAAGTAGAACATCCAGAACCTGGGTTTGAGCTTCAAGGATTAAAAATGGTGGAAATGGGTCATTTCGGGTAGTATTTCCACTCGTACGCCTTGTATCTTGTTCCCGGGGCTTCAAATCTTCAAAGATTTGATTGAATGATGTTCTTAGATGATCCTAGGATCATATGGAGAAGATAATGTTTGATCAATTGGGTTATAGAAAGAAGAGATGGGGGATGCTTTGAAATGAAGAGTTATGGGTTCTATTTATAGGCGAATGAAGTCTTGGTGACTAAGGGAGCTTTGAAATCTAAGGTTGGACACTTGGACATGCTAGATCATGAGGTGGGGAGGCTACGTGATGAGTATGCATGGTGGAAACGAACTAGAAGGTGTTGGAACACCCATGTGCCTACCAAGGCTGCCATGGTGAAAAATAGGGGCACATGGCTTGATTTTTGGCCAAGAAATGGAATGGTGGTGCTTGTAAGCTGCTTACAACTGAAGTAGCATGATCATAGTGGTGCTTGATCACATGGGTGGTGATTAAATGGGTTAAATTTGAAGGAAAATGGGTCGCGGGTCTGGTTTGGTTCGATTAGGGTTTTCTTAAGTTTTCAAGCTTGTATTTTGTATAATCTTGATTAGGAATGTTTGGTTACTGATTATAGGACACATATTAAGGATTATAATCAAGATTTGGTAAGTGTTTTGGGTTAAAATGGGTTGAAAGTGAATGAAATATGCCGCGGGTTCAATTAGGGCATATTAGGGTTTCTTTAGGGTTTTTGAGCTTATAATTCATGTACATTGCCAAGATAAGGATAGATCATGGATTGTAAACTCATATCGTGAGTTTACAATGACACTTGATTGATTGTTCAAGATTAAAATGGTTAAAAACAAGTAAACGAGTCGAATGATCCATTTAGGTACATTTAGGGTTTCTCGGATTCAATTTTTGTATAAATGATATGAGATGATGAAATAATGATGAAATTGGATTGACATAGTTGTAAAATAAGTTATTACAACGTATTTGAGGATTGTTTTAGGTTTATGATAGATAAAAATCAAGAAACGGGTCATGGTTTAGTATTTTGCTTGGGTTAGGGTTTCTGACTTGGATTTCTTGTACTTTCATGAAATGAGAATGAATAAGGATTGAAAATGAAGTATATGACTTGCTTGTAACTTATACTTAACGGATTGTACAAGATTCTTTAGGAAAACGAAGGTAAAACAGCTATTTTGGATGTTGTGCATTAATGACTTATACATTATGCTTTATAAGACTTGTACTTGACTTGGAGGGAGTTTATATTTCAAATGAGATGTTATATTACTTGTATATATGCTTTAGTAGCTTTTACATTCACTTTAGATATTAACCCTTTATGGAATTTAAGGTTTAGAGGTATACGATAACGGTTTAAAGCCCATTTTGATATAATGTTACGAATGGTACATTATAGGAATAATGTACTTTGTAATAAGGATATGATGATATTGACTTGACATATTGTGATGTTTGCTTGACATGTATGAAGACAGGATGGCCATAGATAGGTTGCGTGAGCTTTTCTACTTTAGTTATGCAAGTTACCTTGCATAATGAGATATTGACAATGCAAGTAATGTAATTAAGCGAAAAATTTCCCTGTATAATTGTGATAATAGTAAAATAGGTTTTTCATTTGATGAAAATTCTTGGGTTGTTATACATTATCCTTTCTAGGAGCTCTAAGTACTACTTGACTTTCATCAAGAAGCTTAAAGCTAGGAGACATGATACGACATTCAGTCTCAGTAAAAAGGATACTATTTTTCTTGTCACACATTTGTGAGACAGAGAAAAGGTTAAACTTAAGTTCATCTACAAAGTAAACATCATCAAAGTCTAAATTAGCGGTTCTGATTTTACCTTTACCCGTTATTTTACCTCCTTTGGGATCACTTCCAAAAGACACAAAGCCTCCATTGTAATCTTCATAGTCTAAAAGATAAGCTTTGTTGCGAGTCATATAGCTAGAGCAACCACTATCCACCACTACATGATCCTGCAATAAGATCTCTGGATTGCCCTGCACAAAATTAAGAGAATTGGTATCTCTTAGGGATCCAAGCCATTACAGACTTGGAAATCCCTTTTGGGTCAACATACTCAACCTTCTTAAGCATGAATGATCCACTGTCTTTGGACACATGATCTAAGTAATTTCCCTTAGGCCTCCAAACCCACCTTGATTTTTTAAGGTCAGTATACATCTTACCCTTACCAGTATTAACTACTACTCTTTTCCCAGTAGTAGTCATATTTTGAACCCTAAAAGTTTTAACATCTTGTTTTAAGTCTTTGGGTCTAAAAGCTAGTTTTGTATAGAAAGACCTCTTGATTGGTGAATATGAGCCTCTTGATCTTACATTGTCCATTCTTGGGTAAATTGGTCTAATAGCATCACTAGTTTGTGCTATTTTTAGAGCAAATGGTCTAACAGTACTAACAGGCCTAGCAGTACTAACTGGCCTAGCAGTACTAACTTTGTGAACTGCTCTTTTCTTATTTTGCTTAACAGGAGTAATCAAACCTGTTCTTGTTAGAAATCCTGATGGGATAAAAGTCTTTTTAAAATGAGGGTATTTTGAATTTTTTTGATGATTAACCCTTTTTGCATTATCCCATACTGGTTTGACCACCTTTGGACCAGTATTGACCATATTTTTCAGCTTAGGTTCTTGACTCTTTTTGTCATGAAAATTACAATCTTTGATCAAATGGTCAGTACTTTTACAGACAAGGCAATCTTTTATTTTCTTAAAACTAATTCCTTGTTTCTGAGAAGTTTGACCAATTTTATCAACTCTAGTTTTAACTGTTTGAGTCTCATTAGTTTGAACAGGACTAACTGTTTGCAATTCAGACACATCATCCTCATCATCTGAGTTCTAATCCTCAATGATAAATTTATCTCTATTAACTGATTCATAGACTGTCTTAGGTTTTTGAGTATTTGCTTCATTTGTTTTACCTACAGTCTTACTTGTTTTAGTATTAAGATCAGTTGTTTTTGACACAATTATCTTCTTCCTAATGGCATATTCATCTAAACCTGCAAATGATATGTCAGCTCTTGGGGTTAAGAAGTTCCCTATTATAGGAGGGGAATAGCATGATACCCATCTGCTTTGGAAGACATATCATTTGCTGGTGTGGACTCTTCATCACTAGATCTGACATCAAAAACACTCAAACTAATCTCACTATTAGTTTTAGAATTGTTACTAAAAACAGTCCAAATTTGTTCTCACAATTTGTTTCAGATTTATAACCCAAATCATCCATTTGTGTTCCAAACCCTAAATCCCGTTTTATCATGAGTACTCATCTGACTATTGAGTATCTAGTGAGATTCTTATAATGACCCTTCCCAATTTTCAATCTGAGTTTCAATTCATTCTCTTTTTTCTTTAACAACCTTTTCTAATTCACAAATTTCAGTTGTAAATTTTTTATTTCTCTACACTTTAAGATCATAGTTTTGTTGAAAACTCATATTCTCTCACTCCTAAAAAAAGCCGAGAATGTAACAAGCTAATTCATTCTTTTCATGTCAATAATTCTAGCTATCTAGTGACTCTAAGGCATTTCATAACCCCTAATTTCTAGTTTGGCTTTGAAATTGCGCTTTTCTTTTCTTCCCTTAGTATCATATCTTTTTGAAGACATTTAAATGATTCAAGACATTTAGAACATTTTTGTACCTCACTATCAGAAGAACTTGATAAATTTGATGAAGAGATTGCTATCAAAGCATAGTTGACTAGTTCAACTTCAAAATCATTGCTCCAGTCATAGCCTCTTAGACCGTCTTGAGCCACCGAGATGCCTGAGATGAGAGATTCAGTATATTTGCTGCAATGCTCCTTTCAACCATAAGGTCTTCTTCCTTGACTCCTTCCAGATCTATATTCTCTAGCAAAATGTCCTTTTCTGTGACAATTGTAGCACTCAATCTTGACTTATCAAGAGAAACACTCGTTATTCTTTGAAGTCATATTCTTCTTCTGTCCTCTGAATGAACTTCATTACACTGACAGTCAACCAAAGCCACCACCTCCATCGAAGATCCATTTCCTCTAAGTATCTCCACCCATCTGCAAAAATCCTCATTCTCAAGTTGAGGACTGGTTGTAGGTTTGTTCAAGAACGGAGTAAGCTATATCATGAGCAGCTTGGGTACGGATGGACACTTGATTTAATTCCACCAACAGTACTAAACTCCCAAAATCTCCATATGATAACATTGCTAACTACGTATGCTTAGCTAGAAAGCATACCTGCATAAATACATTAAAAGAATAAGAATGTTGTACAGTTTGTAAAACTGTTGTGATGACTATCTCTAATAGGATGTTTTGCGTATGTCATACGTCTTATGGAATGTAATGTGACTAGACTCATATAAGTAATACTTATAAGTGAGTGCACACTTACAAAATAAAAATCATCATATTATTCAAAGGACTTCACTATTCGTGAATTTCTAAAATAAGTATTCTCAAAGTTCTACAAGATCATAACCTAGTTGATTTGTTCATGGAACCTATGCCTTATCAACAATTAGGATTGTTATGAATAACACATTAGTATTCAACTAGGATCGTCATGCATTGATCTTATTTTGTATTTAGATAATAAAATTGTAAGCAGTTATATTAAATAATGAATTGATATACTTGGTATGATTGTATTATTATTACTACTGTGTTCTATATTTGCATGTTTAAATATTTGAATAAATTTATTTATTCTAAACTATGTCCATTGTAAGTTAACAATATGAGAATATTGTTAAGTTAAGACAAATGTGAGGGTTGGTTATATTCTGTTGAATATGTAAAGATGATTCTGCCAAACTTATATGTTATTCAATGTGGTTGAATATTAGATACCCCACCTTGTGTTATCCCTTTATGGATCGGCGTCATTAAGTAAGTAACATGTATGGTAGAGTTTAATTATCCTCAGACTTGAGATGCAAGCAGGTCTTTCTTGTATGGGTGGCATTTTTTGATTATAGACATCCGCTATGCTAAATAAGTTAGTTATAAAATCTATTTTTAGAAATGTTTTGAAATGCTTGAATGACATTTGTAGTCAAAGTAAAATTTGTTCCTCCACATGTTTGGGAGTTAGATACTTAGTGTAGGATCCTTTTGCTTAATGGATCTTAACCTTTAGCTTGTAAAGGGTTTGTTGCCTTAGATAAATCTAAAGTAACAATGATGAAACAATGATTAACCACTATTGATTACACGGAATTTAATCAACAATGTAAAGAAGAACACAATCAAAACACTTTTATATTGAACTTTGAATCTGCCTAAGTTACAGATTACAAACTATGATTACTATTCGATCTCTATGATCTTCTGTAGAACTATATCTACTAACTATGCCTCGGGTTCCTTTTATAGACTAAGGAAACCCTAATGGGCTTTACAAAACGCGTATAAAGATAATGCATATCTTTTCCTAAGATATCTCATGCATATCTTTAACTCTAACTAATTTCTGCGTAAGCAGACTTAACTATTACATAAACAGTATTAACTATTTAATACTGCCAGTACTAACTATGATAAACCTTCTACCAGTACTAACTATTACACTAGCAGAATTAACTACAATACTAACAGAATTAAGTCTGTTATACAAAATTCCTAACAATCCTCCCCTAAACTTGAACTTCACTTGTTAACTTCAAGTTTCTTCAGTTGTCTTCAGTTTGGGCTTTTGAGAATTGTATCCAAGCATGTCTTCAAGTCCTTAGCTTCTCTTAAATGATGATCTGTTTGATGTTCTTTGAAAAACCAGATCATACTTTATCTTTTAGTCTTTGTCTTCTCTTCACAGCTACACAGCAACATCCAACTAAGTTAGCTTTATAAGTTTTGGCAAACTACCAGCCATCAATAGATTTGATATGTCTTTACCATGAGTCATTTGCTATGGACTAGTCAATGCTTCATTGTAGTAACAAGGTGCATTGATAACCTTATAGTTTTTAGCAAACTATCAGCTATCAACGGATTTGAATTCTCTTTACCAGTAGCCGTTTGCTCTAGAGTAGCTAATGCTTTAGTGCAATACTATGGTGCATTGATTACCATACATTTTTTGGTAAACTGTCAACCATAAATGGATTTGAGAAGTCTTTACCAAAGCCATTTGCTTCTTTCTTTTTCCTATTCTTTTTACTGGCTCTTCTTCCTTTACTTCAACATTTGTTATTGTGTGAATTAGCCAACACCCAAACCCTTCCCACTTCCATTATAGTCCATAGTTTCCAAAAACATGCTCACTGCTACTGAGAGACTCATCACTTTCTTATCCCAGCTTGCTTCTCAATCATCTTCAAGAGTTGATAACAAACTTCATCCATTGTCCCATCTAGAAGCTTCATCTTTAGGATCACTTGTCAAGCATCTTTCGATAAAGGATATTTTCTATCTGCTAACATATATATAGTAGTTGCATCTAATGTTAGGTAGTGTACAACACAAGTAGGATAGTACCTCCAGTTAATTATCTTCTGTTGAAGTGGCAAACTCCAGATTGCATCATCACTAAGAGGTGGATCAAACATGGTCTTGAGATCACCCCAAAGTACTCTGTCATACATCTCTTCTGGTGTATTTGCTCCATACTTCCTTATCACCAATTTGTACAACTCTACAAGCTCATCTCTTGAAAAATCTTTAAGTATAGCTCCAAAACTCATATAAATTTTATTAGAACCATCTTTTCGTATGATCTGATAAGCAGCCTTTTGACTTGATTGAGAAATGATCTTCCAATTAACAATAGTAGGAGGTTTTGTAGCAGTTGGAATAACATCTACTCCAATCTCTGATTCCGATGAAGCATCTTTGACTTTATCCTTCACATATGTTTCTCTTTCCTTGTTAAACTCATCTTGTGCAGTCTTGTCAATAGTTATTCCCTTTCTTGCCTTTTGCTTCCTTTTCATTCTTGTTTTCTTAACTGGCACTTCAGTTGCTTCTTCTTTTACAACTTCATCTTTTGCCTTTGTGATTGAAACATCCTCAATGTCAATCTTCTGTTTCTTTGTAGCTTCTTGTTCTAGCTGTAATCCATGTCTTTTCACTCTTGCTTCAATTTCCATGGGCACAAAACTTTCAATACTCTTCATCAGCTTTTCAAATTCAGTCTTCAACTCTTCAAAAGAAAGCTTCTTCAATTGAGACAATTTCCATGAACTTTGATTCTTGATGAAGGTACTCATGTATTCTCTTTGTTTTGCTTGTGTCATTGGCTTACTTCTTTTTGCTTTAGCTTTTTGTTCAGTGATATAGCAATTCTATACTCGTAAAATATATAATATGATGGAAAATTACCAAACTACCTTTGAGGATAAAGGTAGAAAGGAAAATCTTCACAAATATATATAATATAATACGTATATTAACTGGGAAGTATGATTCCCGGGTCGTATCCCCAACGACTTGTGAAATTGAAACCACGTTTGATGTTCGGACAATGATTTGAATTGGAAACAAAGGATGAATTGATTAACTACTTTTAAAAAAATAAACAAATTATAACAATTAAGCACGAAGACAAATAACGGGAAACCAAACTTTAACTAAAAAAAACGCAAAACGGGACCCCTAAACGGAGGTCAAAAACCCTAAATTTCTAAAATCCCTAACTTAAAATTTTCTTTTTAAATGGACTATATTTGACAAAAAAGTAAATTTAAAGAAAACTAGAACAAAACGGAGTTGAAATGAGCGTTAAAACACGAAAAACGAGAACGAGAACGAATCCCGTTCTTTAAAAATTGAAATTTTGCAAATTAGACCCTACAAAAATAAAACCAATTTTCCTATAAACTTTATGATAAAATAAAATTTTCTAAATAAGATATATATATTTTTGATTATTTTTCTATTTTTATGATTTTTTAAAGTTTTTAATGAAAATAAATGTTTAAAAATACTAAACTACCTATAAAAATTCTAGTGATTTCTTCTTCTTCTTGAGCATCCCCTGAAGCTTTTGTAGGAGTAACAAAATCTGTTGACTTCTCTTTCATGGATTCTCTAACCAAAGATACTAGAGGATCATCATCAATATCCTGTATTATCCTCCCCTGATCCTCTGGTTCTTCACCCTATGATGCAGACACAATTACTTTCTTGGATTTCCTCTTCAAAGCTTTTTCCAGAGATTTCACCTTCTTTACCAATTTGAGCACAACATTCCCTAAGGTCTGTTTGGTGTCCTTCAACTCTTTCTCCAAACTAGTAACCCTGGTCACCAAGCTAGGTACAAGTACCATTAATTCTTTGAGTTGTATACTGGCCTCAACACTTCCTGATGTGTTACCTTTAGGGAGAGGTACTTCATATGACCTAGGTGGTGAGGAATGAGGTGGTGAGTAAGATGATGATTGAAATGGTGAATGAGGTGGTGAATGATGTGGTGAATAAGGTGGTGATTAATGTGGTGGGGATGTGGATGGTAGTGATCAAAGCAAGTGGTTGGATGAGTTCAACTGTTGTGCAGATCCATCACCATGATCCATACTGCACTGCCAACATAGCAGGCAGCAATGGTACAATATCCCTTGCATAACCCCTTTTCATGTTTGCAAAAAGCTTTTTGGTCAAAGTTGGGGCTAAATACTTTCCTTTATGTTCAGTATTAATGTCCAAAATAATTTGTAAAAATCTTAGATACATTAAAAATTTTGTATTACTCTCCAAGTTATGAACCATTCCATCAAAAATCATTTTAGAAAAATTATAAACCCTATTACTAGATAGACAGATTAATGCAGTAGCAACAGTACTACCAAATTGATCCCATCCACCAGACTTAGGGCTTAAGCAGTGTAAAATATGATGGATTAGAAATTTCCATTGGGGTGTAAAATTCTTTTTCCAAAAAGTTAATTTACCCTCAGTAACATACCCCAATGTGGCTAATCCATCATAGATTTCAGCATCAGATAAATTATGTATTCCTGTTGCATCTGCCAATTGAAGTTTACTTCTAACAAATGCCTTAGTATTAGTATACTCTTTAGAGTCTATAGATGCTACTAATTATTGAGTCCCATTAGCAAGTGTTCTGACTGTGACAGTTTGCCAAAACTGTTTGACTAGGGAGTCATAGATAGTAGGATTATAAGTTAAGGCATACTTGAGAGATGTACCTTTAAGAAAATCCACTACCTCAGTGAAACCAACACTTTCATTTGGTTTCTTCAGGAAAGCGACCATATTATGCTTGTCTGAGTACTTTAGATTGGCCATATGATCACGTTGTTGAACAAAAGACATAAGAATTCAAATTCTAGTGCTGGGTTTGATACGAGTGCATGACTAAGTACTGGTAGAGAGAGAGAATTGAGTTTTAGTCGATGAATAACAAGGTTTCTTATTGGACCGACTGTAAAAGAAGTTTCTTTAGAGCAAAGAAAGATCTTTTATAGAATAAAGTGCAGTAATTATCCAAATAGAAAACCTATCTTAGAAGTATGCGCCGTAAAAATCTCAATAAGAAAAATCAATTTTCCCTCACCAGCACCAACGGTCATCTACCAGACTTAACATTAGCCTACCAGTACTAATAAAGTCTACCAGAATTAACTTATAGACTACCAGAATTAACTTATAGACTACCTGAATTAACTCTAGTACTTAGTACTTACAGACCATATATGAGTAGAATTTGCAGCACAACTTCTATCCATCCTCTAATCCATGCTTATCCTAAAATAGTTAGTCAATAACAAGAAAAATGCTACAATATATATCATTGACTCGAACTAACTATTTCCTAACTACCAAAATTAACTCTAATAGTATTAATTTGTAACTAGAAGTACTTACTACACTTTACAAACTTTACAATTTTAACCTCCCCTCACTAAGAAGTTAAACCCGGTGACATCAAATCCTTTGGTGAGAAGGTCTGCAACATTATGATCAGTATGAATCTTGATAACCTCTATTAGTCTCTTCTCATAATAATCTCTAATAAAATGGAATTGTAGGATCCCTTTGCTTAATGGATCTTAACCTTTAGCTTGTAAAGGGTTTGTTGCCTTAGATAAATCTAAAGTAACAATGATGAAATAATGATTAACCACTATTGATTACGCGGAATTTAATCAACAATGTAAAGAAGAACACAATCAAAACACTTTTATATTGAACTTTGAATCTGCCTAGGTTACAAATTACAAACTATGATTACTATTTGATCTCTATGATCTTCTGTAGAACTATATCTACTGACTATGCCTAGGGTTCCTTTTATAGACTAAGGAAACCCTAATGGGCTTTACAAAACGCGTATAAAGATAATGCATATCATTTCCTAAGATATCTCATGCATATCTTTAAACTCTAACTAAATTTCTAGCTAAGCAGACTTATCTATTAACATAAACAGTATTAACTATTTAATCCCAGTATTACTAACTATGATAAACCTTCTACCATTACTAACTATTATACTAAGCCGAATTAACTAAACCTAACGAGAATTAAGTCTGTTATACAAATTTCCTAACAATTCCTCCACTAAACTTGAACTTCAACCTTGTTAACTTCAAGTTTCTTCAGTTGTCTGTTAGTTTTGGGGCTTTTGAGAATTGTATCCAAGCATGTCTTTAAGTCCTTAGCTTCTCTTGAATAATGATATGTTTGATGTTCTTTGAAAAACCAGATCATACTTTGTCTTTTAGTCTTTGTCTTCTCTTCACAGCTACACAGCAACATCCAACTAAGTTGGCTTTGTAGTTTTTGGCAAACTACCAGCCATCAATGGATTTGTTAAGTCTTTACCATGAGCCATTTGCTATGGACTAGTCAATGCTTCATTGTAGTAACAAGGTGCATTGATAACCTTATAGTTTTTAGCAAACTATCAGCTATCAACGGATTTGAGTTCTCTTTACCAGTAGCCGTTTGCTCTGGAGTAGCCAATGCTTTAGTGCAATACTATGGTGCATTGATTACCATACAGTTTTTGGTAAACTGTCAACCATAAACGGATTTGAGAAGTCTTTACCAAAGCCGTTTGCTTTGGACTAGCCAGTCCTTATGCCTATTAAGCATGGTGAACTGATAACCATTTGTTGTGTGGTGGTTAGCCAACACCCAAACCCTTCTCACTTCCATAATAGTCCACAGTTTCCAAAAACATGCCCACTGCTACTGATAACTTCATCACTTTCTAATCCCAGCTTGCTTCTCAATCATCTTCAAGAGTTTATAGCAAACTTCATTCATTTTTCCATCTAGAAGCTTCATTTTCAGCATCACTTGGCAAGCTTCTTTTGACAATGGATACTTTCTATCTGCTAACATATATATAGTGCATGCCTCCAAAGTTAAACAATGTACTTCACATTTATCATAATACCTCCAACTAACCATCTTTTGTTGAAGTGGTAAGCTCCAAATAGCATCTTCATTGAGAGGTGGATCAAACATAGTCCTGAGATCACTCCAAAGCACTCTGTCATACGCATCTTCAGGCCTATTTGTTCCATACTTCTGCATTACCAATCTGTATAACTCTATAAGATCCTCTCTTGTAAAGTCTTTAATCATAGCTCCAAAGCTCATGTAGACTGTATCAACTCCATTTGCTCTTATTATCTGATAAACACTTCTTTGACCTTGCTGAAATATCTTCCAATTTACCACACTATTAGATTTTGTAGTCAAAGGAGTAGGATTCATAGCTTCTACTGATTCCTCTTTATCAGTTTCTGAATCTTCTTGTGCACTCTTATCAACATTTATACCTTTTCTAGCCTTTTACTTCTTTCTTTTTCCTGTTCTTTTTACTAGCTCTTCTTCCTTTACTTTAGTAACTTTGTCTCCTATAACTGGAACATCTTTATCATCAAACCTTTGTTTCTTTGAAGTCTTTGTCTGGAGCTCTTCTCCATATCTTTTCAATTTTGCCTTTGTAGCTTCAAGATTTATAAGAACAAAAGTATCAATCTGCTAAACTAACTTATCAAACTTTTCTTTAATCTCTTCAAACTTTAACTTCTTGAACTGAGAAAGCTTCCAAGTTCCTTGATTCTTAAGATAGTTTGACATATAGATTCTTAACTGTGACTGAGTCATAGGTTTGTTTCTATTTGCCTTAGCAATTTTCCTCTGCAAAGTGTCTCTTTCTTTGATTCACCATTTCTGACATTCTTTTTGTCAACTCTGCATTTGCTTCTAGCTTGGCTTTAATAGCATCTCAGTCTTCTTCTGTATAAAATTAAGCTTCAAATTGAACTTGAGCTTTTCTTTTCTTTTGTTGTTCTGTTAAAGCTTCCTCTTCTGCCATTCTTTTAGCTATCATTTTATCTAAATGAATTTACTTTGCAACTTTTTCATCCAATTGAGCTTGCAACTTTATAGCCTCTTCCAATCCATCTTCCTCTTGTCTCATTTGTTCTTTAGTTTTGTGAGTAGCCTGGATATCTTCTTCAACCATTGGAGCCTTTCCTTCCCTTTGACCCTTTTTACTAGCAATACCAAAATCAACTTTAGTACTACCAGTACTAACCTCTTCAATACCAGTATTAATCTCTTCTCTGCCATTATTAATCTCTTCTTCAGCATCCAATCCTGTATCAATCTTTTTAGCCATAGACCTTGCTCTTCTCCTGTATCTCTTGCCCTTATCAGTTGATTTTTCCTTGCTAACACCCTGAGAAGCAACCTTTGACAATGTTTTAGCCGCCTCCAAGATTGTAGGACTGATTTCTTCTTCTTAAGCCTCCCCTAAAGCTTTTGTAGGAGTAACAAAATCTGTTGACTTCTCTTTTATGGATTCTCTAACCAAAGAAACTAGAGGATCATCGTCAATATCCTAAATTTTCCTCCCCTGATCCTCTGGTTCTTCACCCTCTAATTCAGATATGAGTACTTTCTTGGATTTTCTCTTCAAAGCTTTTTCCAGAGATTTCACATTCTTTACCAATTTGAGCACAACATTCCCTAGTGTCTGCTTGGTTTCCTTCAACTCTTTCTCCAAACTATTAATCATGGTCACCAAGGTATGTACAAGTACCATTAATTCGTTAAGTTGCATACTATCCTCAGCACTTCCTGATGTATTACCTTCAGGGAGAGGTGCTTCATAGGACCTAGGTGGTGAAAAACACACTATCCTCAGCACTTCCTGTTGTATTACCTTCAGGGAGAGGTGGTGAAAAATGAGGTGGTGATTGAGGTGGTGAATGAGGTTGTGGTGATAGATAAGGTGGTGATTGAACATGTGATGGAATAGGTGGTTGGGATGTGGATGATATTGGATCAACAGGTGTGTGATGGGGTTCAGCAGGTCTGAGCTAGCCTTCACCTTGAATCCCACAGCTGCCCCTCTAAGGAAGCCAACATAGCATGGCAACAATGGTACAATGTCCCATGCCATAACCCCTTTTCATGTTTGTCAAAAAAGCTTTTTGAATCAAAGTTGGGCTATATACCTTCCTTTATTTTTAGTTGTAATATCCAAAATAATTTGTAAAAACCTTGGATACATTAAAAATTTTGAATTACTCTCTAAGTTATGAACCATTCCATCAAAAATCATTTTTGAAAAATTATAAACCTTATTGCTAGACAGACAGATTAATGCAGTAGCAATAGTACTACCAAATTGATCACATCCACCAGACTTAGGGCTTAAGCATTGTAAAATATGATGAAATAAAAATTTCCATTGGGGTGTGATGTAATGTTTTATTATACTTAAAAATATATCACAAAATAATATAATCCTAAGAGTAATTAAGAAAACTACCAAGTTATCCTTGATAAAATTCACTCTCAAAAATATATATAATATAATATATAATACGTATATTAAACCGGGTAAGTATGATCACCCGGGTCGTTTCCCCAATGACTAGTGAAATTGAAACCTCGTTTAAGTCCGGATTCTGATTTGAATGAAGCGAAGATATTTGATTTGGAAAGATTTAAAATTAGCTATTAAACAAATACGGAAATGCAACTATTAAGCGAATGGACTAAAATTTAACCCTAAAAATGTAAACTAAGATTTCACTAAATAAAGAGAAAGTGCAGAAAATTATTAAAAATAAAAACCCTAATTTTTACTTTTTAATTAAAGTTTAATTAAACTAATTAAAACCTAACCCTAATTATTAATTAAAACTATTAAAACTAATTAAAAACTAACTTAGGGACTAACTAACGGGCAAGGACTAACTAAGACACAATTAAAATTTGAAAGTTACACAAACAGTCCCTGAGGTCCTACCCCGATAATAACCTAAGTCCAATTATAAGCTCAAATTCTGAAAGTGCTTATCACTAAAAACTTGAAAGAGCAAAGTTGTAAAGGAAGCTAGGGAGAACAACTTTAACAAAACCACTATCTTCTTAAACCAAAGATAAGCCTAAAAGAGCTTCTCACTAAAGCTGTTACAGAAACTATGGTTTTGGCTATGTTTTTCAAAA
Organism: Tanacetum coccineum; assembly: GCA_026074375.1. Taxonomy (NCBI): domain Eukaryota; kingdom Viridiplantae; phylum Streptophyta; class Magnoliopsida; order Asterales; family Asteraceae; genus Tanacetum; species Tanacetum coccineum. Next base: position 23,394 of record BQNB010038137.1, on the reverse strand, counting down.
AAAACAATCTATAATACTCAAATTAAGTCTTAATGTGAAAAAGGAAAAGATTTCAGGAACATATGAGATGCATATTATCTATTGAAATGCAAAGAAATCTAAACTAGAAGTACTTTTAAATAACTAAAATTGAGCATGAACTAAGCAAACTCAGAAAATAAGCAAGATATCACAAAATCTAATTAAGCTAAAAACTTTAAAAAACTAAACTAAACTCTAAAACTTTAAGGACTTATTAAACTACTTATAATCTATCTAATTAAGCTATAAAATCTAGACCCATAAGCTAAATTATCAAATTAAAACCTTAAAATTTCTAAGTACTGTTTTTGGTTTTTAAGTTTTACTTTTACAGCAATATAAGTCTAGGAAAAATAGCTAGAAAATGTAATCTAAGACATTCTATATTAAGCTATAACGAGACATTAAAATGCTAAAAAGATAAGCTTATTAAAAATCCTACAATTACTATACTGTGCTTTAAATTGGGATTTGAATATCAGCAGTACTAACTAACTTAGTACTGCTGATGCAAAGTTCCTTTTTTAAACAGCTGAAATGGCTAAGAAAATAAGAAGTAAAATGAAAACTAAAACCTAAACTATATCAAGCTATATCTAGATTACTTCTAACTTGAATTTAAGAACAGCAGTACTAACTTGTGAAAGCAGTACTAACTTTTTAGTTAGTACTGGTAGTGTAAAGTATCAGCAGTACTAACTTATTGTTAGTACTGGTGCACTTTTGCACAAGTGCAAAACGAAAATACAGGTTTCCTAAGGGAAACACTGCACTAAAACTCACTCAAATAGAGTGTTTAAACAAAGTCCAAGCAAGATCTAAGCCTTGGAGGGCTTAGATCAGAATTTCACAAGTAAAATCAAAGGGAAAAATCCCCTGGTGCACAGGCGAGCTTATTAAGCCATAAAATCATTAATAGCTTAAACTAAAACCTCAAATCTACTCAAAACCTTATCAATTATGACAATCAAACTATCCAAAAAGAAATCACAAACTGCATTTGACTTTTAGATGGCAGACTAGCTTAAACCAAACACCACTTTACGACTAAGACATTTATGATTAAGCTACTACTTTGAAATCTAGTAAACAAGTGCTTAATACCAGACAATTAACAGATTAAAACTACTTTAATAAGCATGATTTAACAACTAAATAAGCAATAATCTAAGACTTAAGCTACTTTACTATATTTTTGGTTTTTTAGAGGTTTTTAAGACAATAATATGAAAATCTATAATTTAAACTAAGAAAATTGAAAATAGATAAACAACTAAGATGATTTAGTTTGATAAAACTCAAATAAGCATTAATAAGCAAAGAGAATAAGCAAATAAGCAGATCTAAATATAGAAAGCAATGATATCATATGAGCTTTAACTAAGCAATTTAAACTAGAATTAGAGAGAAATAAAAAGAGAAACTTACTTGAACCTTTAGCTGAACAAAAGGGACCAATAAAGGCAGCTACAAGCTCCCTAGCTTGTTAAATAAGCTAGGGTAAAAGTCCTTGGGATCTCTTCCAATTTAAGATCCCCTTCCAAAAGCTCATATCCAATAGAATCCATTATAAATTTAAGTTAAACTGGTTTAGGGTTTAGGTCAGATTAATACTGAATTGAAATAAGCTCTATTTCAGCTTATAGACTGAAAGAGCTTAAAATGAGCTTATTAGCTTTTTGAGACATTTTGGCTTATTAAGACAGCTTTTGAATAACAAGAAAAGAGAGCTTATGAATGATTTAAACTAAATTTCATTAATAAAAGTTACTGATTACATTACTTTGAAAAGGAGATTACAAAACATTTTAAGGAAAATTACATCTAAGAAAAATACGAAATTTAAGCTAGACTAAAAATTACTAAAAACCTAGATCTAAAACTCTTTTTCGTGTGTGTGAGAGGGAGGCCCTATTTATAGGCTCTGAAAGAAGCTTCTAGGATCTCTTGCCCTGCCCTCCAATCTTTCAATCTCAACCAATACATTACTCAATCATCCAAGCATCAGTGATTGGCCGGTGATCAAACTGTGGGACACCTGAAAGAATGACAGCGTGTCATTCCATTTATGTTACTTTGTGCTATCGTTTTTGAGTGTTTTAGCACAAAAACCACATTCCATTGTGCTTTCTCCATTGCTACGTGGCATAAGCTTGATAGAGGGCACGAGATAACCACGATTATACGTAAAGTCAAATATTCACGTGTTTAAAGTAAAACGTTCAAGTTAATAGATAAAGGTGGTGGATTAAGTTGGGTATGTTGTGCATGCATGCAAGAAAACTAATGCAAGAATAAAAACCTATGTGTAATCGGTGAAACCGAATGCATATGTTTACTAAAGTGTGATCATTAGATTGTTAATGTGATTGCTTAGGTGTTGTTTCTTTATTAAGTGGCTCTGAGTCTGATTCGCGAATCTGAACTGAATATTCTGTAGAAAAGTCTGAATCTGATTTCCATCTTAATCTGAATAAGAAAAAGAGAAATCTGAATCTGAATGAAATAAAATTGTTTTTTTAATGTCTAGATTTTAAACTATAGTTTTTACAATTTGTAAAATGACTGATTTAGGTCCATCCAGAGATGGTTCTCGATATGTGCGGGATAACCTAGCTAACGGTTAAACGTAAAGTCTAGTATTTACTTGTTTAAAATATGCATAATGTAAAGTCTATTATTTACTTTCCATTTAAACACAACATTATTTTTTTATTCTTCACTTCCTTCCACAAATTTATGTTGGTTATTTTTTATTCTTGAGAACACAAATCTATCCTAGTTGTTTCTATCAATTCTTTAGGACACCATTTGTTGGTTATATTTTTATATAGTTCCGTTACATATCTATTTTCCGCACACGAACCTTTTTAAAATGTCTGACAACATACCATTAGAGATTCAAATGGAAATCATGCAAAGACTTCCTATAAAGTCTTTACTTCAATTCAAAATTATTTCAAAGACATGGAAGTCTTTCATAGATAGTTGGAAATTCATTGTTTCTTATGGTGTTCGCCCGAGTAAGCCTTCTAGTCTTCTTGTATCCTATGAGGAAGATGAAGTTGTCAAAAATTATTTATGTTTATTAGCTGATGATAATTTTTCTTCGACCCAGAGCAACACATTCCTCCATCTTTTTGTCATTTAAGGTCAAATCCTATCAATGGATTATATCGCACTTATAATATTAATGGTAGTTCGCACGGATTATGGTGTTTTTTTTCTTATAAGTTTGTTACTCTTTGGAACCCATCAATAAAAAAACAGTTGGTATATATGTCCCTTATGGGCCTACTAAAGCATGTCGCAAAAAAATTACTTTTGGTTTTGGTGTTCATCCCTTGACTTTTGATCCTACCATTATAAGGATATCATATCCGGTATCAAAAAGGAGTACCGTAGGCTGTGTTTTTATATACATTGAGATCCAGGTGCTCGAAGACGCTTCCGCCTACACATCTACCTCGTGAATCAATACGGCTAAAATGATCAAACCACATTGCTATTGGTTGTTTTATGTATTGGGCTGCTAGAGAACGGATTGTTTGTGCTGATGGTGTTTCAAACAAAACTTATATGTTCGTTTCATTTGACTTGAATACCCATAAATTTCAAGTGATAGACATACCTAACAGTTTAAGAGTCCACCTCCCAAAACCTTTCTATATGTGTAAGCAGCTGGGAGAGTCTATTGTTATTTATGGAGACGAGATAGGGGATGATTATAAGTTGTTTGTTACATGGGTAATAGAGGTCAAATGTGGTTCCATAACATCATTCAAAAGGTTATTTAGCATTGACACCCATCACAAGTTAAACTTAGTTGGATTTACAAAGAATAGCGAACCTATAGTTGAAGTTCATAAGCCCCCCTATCTTTTAACTCACACACTTGAAGTCTACCAACCTTTGTCACAAGAATTTTGTCCTCTTGGTTTAGAAGAAGACGAAAGTACCTTTTTTATCAGCTTCTACAACGAATCACTAATTTTGTCTACTGATAAGGATCGTTCTATATATTACTCACCTCCTACAACCAGTGGAGGAACTTAGAAATTAGATGACGGGTTGAAAAAAAATATTGACAAAAGTTGTTGTAAAAACAAAGATGAGGAAGAGATATAAGGTTTTTAAATTGTTTTGCTAACCGATTTTATTTGGTGAATCATGGAGGGAATCGCTATATATGTCTACTCATCTAGATCGGAGAATTATGTTTGCTAGTGTGTCATTTTTGGTTGGTTCGTAGTTTATGTAATTAGATGGTTTCATGTATTTCGCTTAAGGTTATGAATTTGAACTATGTTCTATGTCTAAAGCCTCCGGTTTCTTTTGCATGATATACTTTTGAATATGGCTCAATTCACTACTAATTCTATCCCATTTATTTGACGTATCCATATACAAATTGAGATACATGAGCCTACTTTATTGATAGTTATAGTATGTTTGTGTGATTAGGGGTGCCGCCACCACTAGCTAAAATACATGGTCCGTTAAGTAGCCTCGTATTTGCTTAAATCTGTTGTTAACTACTTGTTTCTGCAACCCAAGCACGGAAGCCACAATCGGGACAACACCTAAAATGACGTCCTAGGTTCATTTTAGTCCATGAAGTATCAAGTGTGTGTTTGTTAACTAAGTGCGTGTTTGATCAATTTGGTTTGTAACTAGATGATTTGCTTTTGGTTGCTTGGTTGGTTGTAGTAATTATGTATACTTTTATAGACAATGTTACTTGTATTTGGTCATTAATAATTACACATTCTGCTGTAAACTTACACACTATCTTAGACAGCGAAACCACACTTCTTCATTTTCCCGCTAATATAAACTGTTAACTTTGCTCGACTTTTTCCTTAACCAAAGTGCGACTTTTTGTTGATTTTATGATGACGTCACCACTGACCAGTGTAATAAACACTACCTTAGTAAACCAAACTTCTTCAGTATATACAAGTAACTATGCAAGTTGGTTGTAAGATATGAATGCAACATCTACCAAACTGAATGTTGGTTTTTTTATAACATCATTTGTTTATTCCCTATTAAAACCTTTTTGACTGGTATTCATTTCTTGATCACATTAATAATATTCACAAAACAAAATGGTAATGCTTATGTTGTTGAGTGGGAGAAGATGGTAAGCCTTGACTGTTGGCTAGAAATAGAGAATATGACATGAAGGATTTAAAGGTGAGATTTTGGGCGTTTGTTTTTTGGGTGGATTTTAAGGAAGATGATGCCATTGAATTTGAAAGTTTTTATAATATGTGATACGTATAAAAATGAGATTTTATGCCTTGTGATGATCAATTTGAGTTGTACGTTTTGTATTTCTACCAACAAAAGCATTGTGACGTTTCAAGACACCGGTTTAACTAAAACGTCACCCAAATAGCTTTTCAAATAGTTAAAAGTCTTGGGTCTGTTTTGTGACTTTTCTTATCTCTATTTTGGGCCGCCGATTTTTTTTAACATTGACCCGCTGTTGGGCTGAAATATGTCGCTGTCGTAAAACGACAAAAAACGATGCCGTATTCTGCGAGTTTTGATATGTATACTTTATACGACAGTGATGTTTACATTGAAAATACTTACGGATAGGTCGATCCAGAGTGTTATTATGATATGTTTCACATTTTTGTACAAGGTTTATGGATTTGGATTACGGTATTTATCATGCTAACTAACCTTCAACAAACCCCATTTGATAAACAATAAAGTAAATTAAACGCTACCCCAGAAAAGAAAGTTAAATGCAACAAACCATCAACAAAGCCTAATACAGACCAGGAGCATAAAACAAAACACAAAACAACAAACTACAGAAACAACCATAAACCCTAATTGTTTTAACAACAGCCAAAAAGACATATCCCTAATAAACCACACAATACAACTAATTAATAAGCTTAATCACTAACATGAAGTTTGATCTCTCAAGCAAACGAGTGTGAACCTCGTTGACATGCTTCAAAGTATCCACACGCATATTCATCTCCTGATACTGAAGCCCATCGAGAAAGCAAATACTTGTCATATCAACCATTGAACCATCTTTCTCTTTAAACTCATCTATAAGTTTCTTCCTAATATTCATGCTGACATAAAGTTCCTGTGAAATCTCCAAAAGCATTTTGCACACCTTAAGATCCTTAGCTATTTCCCGGTCAATATGCTGAGCGAGTTGTTCTACAAGACTCGCCATCAATTTGTTGAAGAATTTTTGTTTTTTGTTTTTAGTATTAGGTCGAATACTATGGAAACTATTTATGATGGTATATAATGGCATAAGGGCCTTAAATAATAGATGTAAAAGGGTAATGAATCATTTCAATGAATAGTTGGGTCTTGTCATGCAGGAAGATAATTATGAATATGGTTGGCCGAGTTAAGTAACAAAAGAGTCAAAAAGTCCACATAAGTTGGTAAGCCTCATTCTCAACATTTTTTAAGCCACCACTGCACTTGACCTAAAATATGTCACTATTTTTAACATGTTTTTGTGTGGCTTTTAACTTGACTATAGCAAAATATACAAATTAAAGAGAGTGATGATTGTACAAGGCAATGCATCAAGTCATAAAAGACTTGATGCATTTAATACAATTACTATAAATGGTTAGGGTAAAAAGCTTTTGCAAAACCTACCACTCCAATGAAAAAAGCTTAATACTAACTTTTACGGAATAACTTTAAGGTTGCATGTAAAATGGAAGTTTAATAAATACAAAAGCTTTTTGACAGTGGTTTCAAACGCTAGGAGTTCTACAAGTAGTTTTTTTAAAATTAAAAAGTAATGGAACAAGTCATTTGAATATCTTATTGGAATAGTAAAAAAGTATTTGCTCAAGTTTCCATTGTAAACGAGGTTCGTAAATCGTAACCCCGGCACTGCCGCGGAGCGCGCGTGACTTATTTCGCAATGAATCGATAACGCCAAGTACTATTTATCAGTCGTTGAGACTTGAGACTCACCTTGCAACAAACCGGTAACCTCAAAAACTATTTCCGTAAATAGTTTAAAATATATATTAAACTTGTACGATTTTTATATAATCGCATGTCAGAAGAATTGCAATATTGGGCTCGTTTTGTTCGAAATCGACCTAAAATATGTCATAATATTTTGTGTGGCTTTTAACTTGACTAGAGCAAAATACACAAATTAAAGAGAGCGATGATTCGTGGTTGGAAAGCTCAACTGAGATGACTTAGATTTAGCATATGATATTAGAATGAAATACTTTGTAAGGCATTATATAAGTTATTTATGTTAAGTAATTCATTGTGAATCATGCGATTTTCATTTTTTAATATTTTTTTACTATTAGTTTCTACCGTTTAACTTTAACAAGGTTCGTAACCAGCTCATCGTCACGGATCACGTGTGACTAATTTTGCAACGGAACGATAACTTCAACAACTATTTGTCAGTCGTTGGGACTAACAATGCAACGAACCCATAACCTAAAGGAACATTTCTGTAAGTTTCTTAAAAATATATATTAAACTTTAGCATTTTTTATATAATCATAGATTCGTAGGTATGTCAGAAGCATTGCAATATTGGGCTTATTTTATTCGTAATTCAGAGGTCTTTATGTCTGTATATTTTTTATCTGAAAGTGCGCTATATATTTGTTACATAATGATAAATAAATTTTGTTACATAAAAAAGTTGTATATAGTGAAAACTTTGGGGGCTTTTTATAATTTTCTTTTTACTAAATTTTTTGTTTTCATTCTGTACCACCGAAAAAAACACACTAGTTTTTTTTAAAATGTTGTTTTGTAGTGAGTATGTGGTGGGATGATAGTTTTGAAAAAAAAGTGGTGGGTGATGAAATTGCGTGTCCATAAACATTTTGAATTTTTTTAAATAGTGCTGAATTCATTATTCATATGCACATTGTCCTCACTTTCCTAATTTCTGGTCTTTAGTACGTAGTACTCCGTATAACTTATTATTGTTATTATATACTAATATAATAACTTTAATATAATTATATCAGTGTAATGAATCATTTCAATAAAAGAAAAATAAAAAAAAGAATAGTGAGGTTCTTGACATGCAAGAAGTTAATTAAGAATATACTGTCCGATGTAGGAGTCAGAAAAGCCCCATTCTCGATACATTTTAAGCTACATCTCCATCACTAAAATTTGCACAAACTTTTTTGTGTTTCTTTTACTTGACTAGAGCAAAATACATAAATTAAAGAGGGTGATGATTCATGTGGAAAGCTCGATTGAGATGAAAAACTTATATTTTAGCATAGATATTAGAAATTGAAATACTTTTAAGGCATTATATAAGTTTATTTATGTTAAGTAAAAGAAAAAGTAAAAAATACGGTCATATTTTTTAACAATTATTCATAATGTTTAACATCGTTTTGTCCATCCACGATGATTAGATCTTTTAGTTGATTGTAATTGGGACACATGTTAGATCTTAGAAACATGCATATGTACAAACAGAGACCAGTTGTTTGACCCTTTTTACAATGAGTCAGTTTCATAAGCAAAAACATATGTGTATGCTGACTATCATGGATTAACTGAACTATCGTGATAAACTTATATTGCTAAACTAAACTATAGTGATAAACTGACTTCCAAGATTCTGCTGCAATAAAAGTTACTATTGATTAGATATACATGTTCCAAACCCTAACTAACATTCTATAAATGGCAAAAATGCTTCACCCCATACAAAGTAACAACAAAACAAAAATACGTAAATACTTTTCTAAAAAAACTTTCTCATAAAGAAGGTGTGGACGCCACAACGAATGTACTTTCCCAAAACAAAGACATATCCAATCATATGTGGGTACATAGAGAGGATTAGGAACAAACGAGAATTTTTTTCTGTGAAAAAATTCGTATTAACCTATTAAGATCTTATCTATAAAATCAAAATAACCAAAAACGCAGTTGCATGCAAATCATTGTACCAAGATTAGTGACTAACAAATTTTAATCATATAAACCTTCAAGATATGTTTATAACCAAGCAAACAATTTTCATATCAAAACTTTTAACCATATCACTGTAAAAATAGCAAAACAAATCAATTACAAAAAGAAGCGTAAGTAAAGGATACTTGAAAGTACCGATAGGATTGACAAAGATGAGGAGATTATTGAAATACGTGCAAAACGTTGTTTCCTTTTTGATTACTCGAGTATACTTTTTATTGGTTTGTGTGTTATTACTATTATACTAGTATCAATGTCTTTTGCTCCAACTAACAAGGATTTGCAATTGATATCAAACACAAATTCATTTCCTATAAAGAAAAATTTCCATTAGAGTTTACTTGATGATCTCGCCTCGTCGTGTTTCTATTTTGAGCTACCTATTAACATTTTTACTAACTTCGTTAAAAATCTCACAAATAATACTTCAAATATTCTATTGTCGCATAGCCTTGGGGGCGCGCTGGGTTGGAATGTTGTTCCCCGGTTTATTAATTTTTTAAGTAAGTTTTTTTTGGTGGAGCAATTTAATGACAAGGTCGAGCCATTTTCTGTGTCTTTTTCACGTTTAATTTCGACCCCTCTACCATAATTTAACTCTACATTTAATAAAACCACCTCCCATAAATTAACTCTACATTTAATAAAACCATTTACCTTACTTTTTCATCTATCATAAATACCACCCGCCACCTCCCTCAACTTCTTCATTCCTCAATCTAGAACTATAACAAATCTGGATACACTAGAATCTAGTCGTTTAAATCACTTGTAGGCTCGAAGCATAAAAATGTCACAAAGAAAGAAACACTTGACATTTCAGCATCATGTGTGTTCACATATGCTGCGATGTCACCATTAGGGGTGTCAGTAGGGTCGGGTTGACCCGACCCGAACCCGAATTCGAACCCGATAAGGCTTATCGGGTCGGATTAAATCGGGTTGAAAAGGCTTATCGGGTTAGTTTGACCCAAACCCGATAACCCGACAATGTTATCGGGTCGGGTTAGGGTTAGATAAAAATTGTTATCGGGTTATCGGGTCAACCCGATAAGACCCTAAAATCAATAATTAGCTTTTTTAATACTTCTAATAGTTGTTTTGTTTCACTCCTACTGTTTACTCTTTACTTGTTACAAGTTATGAAATATCATAAATAGTTTAGTGGCAAAATTAAACAGTCATAAATCTTATATTATCTTTTTATAAACCTGTAACAAGTGATATGAACCTGTATTGCTATACAGTTTGGTTCTATATAGTTTGGTGACAAAATATGAGTAGTACTGGTAAAACAAAAAGAGTCTTACTAAAATACTACTATAGGTGTCTTTTTCACGTTTAGTTTCGACCCCTCTACCATAATTTAACTCTACATTTAATAAAACCACATCCGGTAAATTAACTCTACATTTAATAAAACTATCTACCTTACTTTTTCATCTATCTTAAATACCACCCCCACCTCCCCCAACTTCTTCATTCCTTAATCTAGAACTATAACAAATCTGGATACACTAGAATCGGGTCGTTTAAACAACTTGTAGGCTCGAAGCATAAAAATGTCACAAAGAAAGAAACACTTGACATTTCAGCATCATGTTTGTTCACATATGCTGCGATGTCACCATGTTTCCTTAGTTGCATTGTGCAAAGAAACACCCCTATCCCTAACACTAACAACACGAAGGATGACAACCCAGCTTTGGTTGCTTGGCTGGAATAGAGTAGAATCGACTCGTCTAACAATGTCAAAAACCAGGAAAAGGGGGGTCAAAGGAGCTACATGTGTGTACAAATATGCTCATTTGAAACCTTTTTTCTTTGTTATTTTCATTGTGCAATTTATTATAAGCCGTAAAGAGAATTAGAGAAATATTGTATTTGGTAAGATATTTTCGGTTAAGCCTACTCTCTATGTATAAAGATTTCTATCTAATTGTAGTAACCTTGTTAGTACAACAAACTGCTAAAAATCCGACTTAATTGGGACATTATAATCCATCCAAAGATTGAAACCACATTACATATACTACTATCATTTATTTTGTTAGTCAACTCGTTACCAAAAGATAAATTTTGCAGAGAGAAATTGCATATCAAGGGATAGAGGGGGTCAATGTGTAAGGTTTATCAATCAAATCAATGAACAGTTGGATCATTGTCATGCAGGAAGATAATTTACGGCAAGTGGCGTGGGTGGCCATCTACCTAATAATTAATCTGATTGGAGAAAAAGTTGTGTACTATTTTATGTTAAGAAACACAAATTATGACATTTTTTATAGGTTGATAATTTGATATACATGAGTGTTGTGTAGGAGTATGCAAATGTGGTATACTTGTAGAAGAACACAAAAGCTACACATATCAAATCGAATAACCAAAATCGACACTATTTTTTCCCATTACCAAAATCTACTCATCGAGCAAACTAAACCCAATAAACAAACATTACGAGCAAATCATTTTGCTCGACACCCCTTGTTGCTCGCTATGATTTAATAAAAAAACTACATGAGCAAATGTGTTTGCTCTGCCTAATATATTTTGCTCGCTCACATTAATTCCCACCACCTCACATAAACGCTTTTGCTCTCCCTAAATGGTTAATTATTTTTAAAAAAAAGGGAAAATGTTATTAAATAGTGTAACAAAGTTTTGTGGGTGTTCTATTAAAGTGGCTTAAAGTATTTTTTTTGTTTGAACAAAGCCCTTTTAAATTGTTAAACCATGGAGATAAACTGATTTCCAAACATTGTTTCTGCATAAAAGTTACTCGTAACTTCGAATCAATAACAGGGCAAAACCCTAACATTCTATAAATAGACAAAATAGCTGTAAATAATAAGATTGAATAAAAATTTCAAAAGTAAAAGGGCCTTTAACTTATACTACAAAGGACACCAACTAAAAAGTTCTACTTTTCCAAAAAAAACAAGATCAAATGGGACAACGACACGAATGAGGCATAAAGGATGTGCTTTTTCTTCCTAAATACTTATAACCAATTTAGGAATGGATATGTTACTAGGACCCCCTAAAACAAAAAAGGTACAAAAAGTACTTCCTTCACCCCCATTTTGTCCCCCATTCAACAGTAACAAAGATAAAAAAAACTAGGTCCCGCAGTAAGCCTTGTTGTTATTTTTGTGAGGTAACTTCACCTCTAAAGTTGAGGATCTTTACTCTTTTTTTCAGTTTCTGTTCCGTGTTTATTGACAGTTTAATACTTTTGACTTGTCTAGCTTAATAATTGTTGTACCAAAGTAGATTTGCTCCGATGGTATCACTCCCCCACCGCAAACGTCTAGTTGATCGGTCAAAGAGGGCTTTTGAGAAATAGGTCTTGGGTTGAATCCCAACTCCTGGCTAATTAGGTCACTAGAACAGGTGCTCAATGCCTGGGGCTTGGTCTTTGGGGAAGGGTCAGTCGGCACCCAAAAGGGTGCACGGGGTCAGGGTTTCCCCGCCGATTTAAACCTTTTTGAGAAGCTTAATAATTTTGTTCTGCACTTTCCGTTTCACAGTTTAATTTCACAAACAATATTATAAAAATTAAAAAAATTAAAAAAAACCGAAAAAACTAAGGGGGTATTGACAACATTTTAGAGGGTGTCTATATAACCACACCCATTATAAAAAGAAATCCACACATACACATGTGACATGTCAATGAGTCAATACCTCTCTCCACTTCTCTTATCCTCCTCTTTTCCTCACCACCCCCTTTTTCACAAACCTAAACTTTACCCTCTCCTTCCTAATCCTCCTCTTCCTCTCATCCCCCATCTACTATCTTTCTCCCTCTCTCCACTACTTTATTAGGGAATCAATGTATAGATACCTGTATCTTATTCTAGCCTAAAGTACAAACAAACACTAGCATGCAAACCACAAGGACGAAACATGCAATTTACTCTAATAAGCAAAACCGACCCCCTCTATTATCTTACTTCGTATTTACCAACATCACCAAATAAAGTCTGAATTTATTCCTAAAATAGATACACACAAAAGATTCTGGAAAAGGAATCCCGGATTTTGTGTTTCTCGTGTCCCACTTTGGGATACGATATCTCATTCATATTAACTCCATTTTGGACATACTTTAGCTCGTTGCGAAGCTCTCTTCAAGGAGAATACAAAACGACAATCTAATATAAAAATATATATAACATATACATATATTAAATAATGTCCAAAGTTTGCAAAAACACATTTAGCAAAACTATTTTCCAACAAAACGCACTTAATTATAAAGATACACGAACGTACTACATATTTTCGAGTAACGTTATTTGATTTTTCTACAATCTTTTGAATAATTTTAAAAACAAAAAACTAACTTTTTTATTTTTCATCATTTGTCTCGACTTTTCAGCATTAATAAATTTAATTTCCCGACTTACTAGGCAATTGCAACTTTCAATACAGATTTGGAAAGTTGATCCTTTCAACTTCCCCGCCATTATAGTTGGCTCTTCACCTATCCCGCCAATATATAATGGGTTTCTACACCCGATTTGAAACACACAAATCTAATCAAAATTTGAATACCTTCAAATCCCATATTAAAATTAACCAACGAATATAATTTTTCTACATTTTCGATGAAAAGAAACAGATCCGATGAAGAAAAGCTTCAAAAAGAACCAAAAATTGTACCAAAGTAAGTTAACCATCTTGATTTCTTCTTAACTGTATACACATTTTTTTATCTATCTTTTGTTTATTCTTGTGTTTAACTTAATTCTTATTTCAAAACAGAAAACAACAACCGAGTCCGTTGAGGAGGACAAGATGAACGAAAATTTGACAAACCAAGAGAAGGCAAAGGGCAAAACAAAAGAAAACGTATACACGGATGAAGACCATTATTACGAACAAGAAGATGAGGAACAAAGACTTTGGAAAGAATATGAAAGAGAAAGAAGACAACAACAAAAACAATGTCGAGAAGAACACTGGAAAGCAGTTCGCGCTTTGATAGAACTTGAAAAAAATGGATATATGAAGTCGAGACGTCTGAATAGTCATACGAGAGCGACGATTCGATGAAAGAAACCTATGACTACGACGACGTACATTTAACAATCATTAGAAAGCATGACTCCCCCTAAATATAATTTTATAGTTTGTATTATTTCCATCCTACTTGTATGCCAGTTTATGTGTTACTAGTACATATTAAGGGGGTGCTTGTTCGTAACACACTTCCCTATTAGTCTCTTTTGGAAATTTCCTCTTCACTTCATATTAAAACAAGCGATCGTTTTGGTACAATCATGATTTTATAGTTTTATGATCACAATTACATTCAAAAGAGGTTTTATATGATACTAGACTATAGACCCGCGGGTTTTGCGGGCGGCATTTAGAAAATGTATTTAAAGTAAAACAAACTCAAATAAACTAAAATTAAATTAAATTTCACGAACGATCAAAAACAATACCTAAAGTAAAACAAACTCACAAATAAAATAGTTAAAATCTAGAAATATAATCTCACAAATAAGATAGTTAAAATCTAGAGGTATACGGAGTAGGTACCTTAATAAACATATTATAATATGATAATTGATGTACATATATGTTTTAAAAGTTGTAGATGTAGTAGTTTAGTATTCTTTTAGTTGTAGGGGGTTTTATATGAAAATATTAACAAACATGAAGAAAACCTGCAAGCATAGGAAATGTTAAGAAGCTAGATACAATAAAAAGATGAACCGTGCATATATGACACATATATGACGCATATTTGATATTTTTTTCTATATATTTGATATTTTTCCACATAATCATATATGTCTCCGCGAAAGCCCACAATCGGGTTTGGTCCATAATCTAATCATCTAACACTTCCTCGCACTTTGAACGTTAGTCTTCCGGACGGACAAACTGGAATGAATATTGAAAGCCGCTTCTTCTTTTTCACATCTTATTTTTTTTGTTTAAGCGGAAGCATAATTGTATTTGGCGGCATAGTTGTTTAATTGCTTGCGACATCTTCCTTTGTGCGATGATTTTTTTTAGGTCATGGCTTGCTTTGCCATTAGGAGGGAGTGGCAATTTGATAATCTACTTGTAGCAATTTGATAATCTACTTATGGCAATTTGATAATCACCTTTTGTTGTCTACGACAACGATCTTCGACAATGAAAACAAATAGATGATGAAGAAAAAAATAGTTGATCGAAGGCAACTCAACATATTTTTTTGACGGCTAGGGTTTTGGGTTTATGCATTGAATACGAAAAATAAAATCTTAATTAAAACAATAAGCTAAAATAGCAGAATCCTACAAATTTTGTTGGTGGATCTTACCTAGAGCTCGGATACCATATAAAATAATAAAGATAATATATTATTGAATTGTGTTTTGGTGCCATTACATAATGAGATATCATCTATATTTATACTGAAACATAACTTGTAGATTAAGATAACTAACCCTAAACCCAATGGACCTAAGCCCACAATCGGGTTTGGTCCATAATCTAATAATCTAATAGCACGAAGTAATTGCAAATATTATTTAAATCATATCTATTTTATGTTTACATTAATAAAAAATGTTTGTTATGTTGAATAAAAGATTGGGAGCTGATTTGTAAGCACATTTTTTTGTCATCAACCACTAAAGTACATCCAATGATACATATAATACAACACCTAGATGCTTAATTAGTGGTAGATGGAAAAAAATGTGTGTACAAATGACCTCCCTAAAAGATTACATAGATAGATGTGTAATTATACACGTTTGTTATATTAATTACACACAAAACGAAAACAGGTAATCATTAGTAAGCCGCACACAATAAAGTAAAAGTCGAGAAAACAACGATGCCGCTTCCATAAAATAATAATTAATAACTCTTCCTTAACCAAAAGTCTCTTATGCATTAACTCATGGGAGTCCCATGTATTGTTAGGACTAGAAAAGATACCCTCATAATCAAACAAATGCTTTTCAGGTTGCCTAAGAGAAAAGTTGTTTTTTGGAAAGGAGTTAACATAAATAGGCCCAGACCTGGTTTAATCTTCATAAATCGTGCAAGATATATCTTCATAAATCCCTATATACAAAACAAAAAGCATAACCAAAACCAGAATGAAGGTTGTTTGTGAAAGAAATCAAACTTTCTTTCTTTATAAATATAAGCTTCTTCGAAGTTCTTCATGTAATAAATTTGTTGCTAGCAAAACCAACCGAAAACCGAACCGAACCGACAAACCAAGCCGGGCCGCGAACCAACCGAAACCAAACCAACCATTTTGGTTTGGTTTTCGGTTTTGTATATTTACGGTTTTTGGTTTTGGTTTTGTCGGTTCGGTTCGGGTTAAAACCAAGAAAATTGCGCCTAAACTATTTATTCGGTTCGGTTTTTGTTTTGGTTTTTCTCGGTAAACTTTAGTTCGGTTTCGGTTCATGTTTTCTCTCAAACTCAATTTTTGGTTCATGTTTTACTTAATTGTTTATAAATGCTCCAGTAAGAAGTTAACTTACTAATGTATTACTAACAAAATCACATGCAGTAAAAAAACGAACCATAAAAACCCAAAAACCCCAACCCAAAATCCACATCCCCAATCCAAAATCACCAACAAACTTCAATGGCATCTTGAAATATCATATTCATATGTTTTTTTGAGCAAGCATCATATTCATATGTAAAACAGAGGAACATAACACTTTGACCATAAAGTGATAACACTTCATTTTCATTGATCATCCATAAATTGATATTCCTAATCTTTGCTCAACTAAACAATTAACACTTTCCATCAGCATTTTTTCTTTCGACTTGTTAAGATCTTTTTTACTGCTCCTCAATGCAATCAGACAAAACTCAAAACAAAAACCAAAAGTATTTCATCAAAATAAACCATTCATTATAAAAAGACATTAGATTTCCAATCCAAAAGAAAAGAAAATCTAAATAGGAATTCCAATAGCCTTACACAAAACATTTTTACATAACAACCAAATCTTAATGCAATCTGCATGAAATTTATGACTACAATGCAATATCCCAAGCTCTTCACCTTCTTTGTATTTTTCTAAACAAACCGAACAACTACCTTTCATCTTGCAAAGAAATTCACGCACATGCAGCTTCTTTGATATAGTTACTTCAAACAAATGTTCAACATCTTCTAAAGAAACTCTCAAGTCATTTAATTATTGTTCTTTAAGTTGGAAATCATTTTCACTGTATCTATCAACAAACAAACATCTTAAAGCAATGGGCATATTACTCATATTTTGTAAAACTTCTTCAAAGTCACTCCTATTACGAGTCAAATGGTGTATATCTCGCAAGTATAAAATAATAAATTCATTGGGTAGATCCAGGAAACGTAAGAAACGATGACTTATTTTTATAAACAAAGAGGTTGTTAAAAAAGCGATCCAAATAAACTGTCGAGAGAGGATTAAGAAAAAGTTATACTTGTTGGAACTTTTAAACAAGACGATCCAAATGAACAAGACGATCCAAACAAACTGTTGAATGAGTGTGTTCTCTAAAAAAGTTGGGATGAAAAAGAAAGTAAATGAAAAGGGAGTAGAGTAAAGTGGAGGAAGAAAAGCTATTATACTATAGCATTTAAATGTTCTCATGTTAGTACTCGTGAAAGTTAAATAGAAATTGTTTTTCTTTACTTCCCTCCTATGGAGTACTCCGTACCTTTTATTTTATAAAAAATCTTGAGAACAAAAGGTATTTGTTGTTTCTTTCATTTCTTTTACCATACTCTCTAAAAAATCAACTCTAAAACCTAGTGTAAGAAAGATGGGGGGTTTTGGTGTACAAAGCGAGGAACTATGACATCAAAGAGAGTTCCTTGGGTATTGTGTGCAAACAGTATCGTTTTTTTTCTCGAATTTTACTTTCTTTGTGTGTGGCCTAGTAATGATTTACTTGTTTTTCGGTTTGTGTGTAAGAGCATCTCCAACGTGTGCACTATAATTTGCACTATTGTAGTGCAAAATATTTATTTTGTAGAATATGCTTGCACTAAAAAACATTGGCTCCAATGTATAGCACTAAAATTTTACACTAAATATTTTATTACCTTAAATTAAATTATTTTGTTAATACAAAACAATATTTATCATTTTATATTTTAGAGTTAAGTTTTAGTATTTGTAATAACTATTCTACATAAATTAGACATTTCACCTAAATTAGACATTTTACCTAAAAGTCATGAAAAGCTGTATAATTACACATCTATCTATGTAATATATAGGTGATTTGTACACCACTTTTTTTTGTCATTCATCACTAAATTACACTGAGGGTAATGCATATAGTACAACACACAAATGCCGAATTAGTGGTGGATGGCAAAAAAATGGGGGTACAAATCACCTCCTAGCCCACAAAAAGATACTGTACCAATGTTCCTTACTTTTATTGCTTATGTCCCCATATTTATAGCACAACACAGTTTTTCATCAATTTTGGTTACATACTTTTTGACAGTTTCAACCAAACAAGGATTTTGCAACAAGGTTTTTAACCTGTGCTCCGCTGTGGAGCGAGGTCGTATTAATAAACACTAGACGTTGAACAGGTGTGTCTATGTGGTATTGATATATCTGAGACGTTAAATGGATTAGTCGAGGTGATATTGATAAACACGAGATGTTAAACGGGTGAGTCATTGTGATATTGATAAACACGAGACGTTTAGCCGGTGAGTCAAGGTGGTATTTATATACACGAGACGTTAAATGGGTTAGTCGATGTGATATTGATATACGTGAGACGTTAAACGGATGAGTCGTTGTGATATTGATATAGATTATATGTTAAATGGATAAGTATATGTGATATTGATGCACATGAGACGTTAAACGGGTGAGTCGATGTAATATACATGAGACGTTAAATGGGGAAGTCGATGTGATATTAATAAACACGAGACGTTTAACGGGTAAGTCGAGGTGGTATTGATATATACGAGATGTTTAACGGGTGAGTCGAGGTGTTCTCAAGATGTTATGAGGGAAGTAAGTGAAAGAAATCAAAAAATATTGTGTGTTCTTAAGATTATTTTGAAGAAGTAAATGGAAAAAAATAGGAGTAAAGTAAAGGGTTGTATGATGTTTTTTGAAGTAAATACTTTCACCCCAATTTTGGAATAAAAGTGAGTAGGAATAAATATATTTACTAAATTACCCTTACAATTGGTGTTGAATTGGTGTTATGATTACAGGGTTTTTTTGTCATGTTATTGCTACCCCCTACCACCAATACCCCCTCCCCCTCCCAAATACCCACTGTATAAAAGGATAAGACAGTTTTTATGGTTTTTTGTTTCGTATTTTTCACATTTTACAATTTTTGACTGAAAACTTTAACTTATGTTCAACATTTTTTCGGGTAGTTTTACCCATTTTATTAATAGGATAAGACATCTTCCTGCTTAGTATTTTTTATGTTTTACTAATTTTGACTTATCAAACCTTATTTTTTTCGTTTGGTTTTATTATTTCACAGTTTTATAATACAAACAAAATTAAAACAATTAAAAAAAGTTAAAATTTTTTAGGGGGGGTACTGGCAACACTTTTTTGGGGGAGGGGGTCTTAATAACCAACCCCTTTTTTCGGCGTTACAAATCACGTATGAGTTTTAGTGTGAGTGGTGAGTTGTGTCAGTGTGTGTGTTTTTAACAGCCGGCCAGTTTAGTCGTTTAGTTTTCTTAATATTGGTACTCAATTAATTATATAACTTATATAAAACATCAGAAATCGGGAAACGTGCACTACCGATTAAAAAATTCAACTTGTAAAGAAAAAATAAAAAAATAAAAGAATTTTAAAAATGCACCCTGAACTTTAACATATTTACGGTCTTTTTATATAACAAACTTTATTTTTCAAATATAGAGCGCCTATATATCGATTCATTCGGGAAAAAAATGTCACTAAAAAGATCGTCGAACTGCAAACAAAATAAGCCCAATATTTCAATACTTTTGACATACGCACGATTTTATAAAAAATGTTAAAATTTAATATATATTTTAAAATATTTATGGAAATAGTCTTTGAGGTTATCGGTTCGTTGCAAGGTGAGTCCCAATGACTGACAAATAGTATTTGGCGTTATCAGGTCGTTGAAAAAATATGCGCGCTCCGCGGCAACGCGCGGGTGACAAACCTCGTTCTTCATATAATGTGTAGCAAGCAAGTTGTGAAGCAAACTTGCACTTAGGTAACATGACGTATAAATAAGTTGGCAAGGAAACACCTTCGCTTGCACTTCCATGTGTCGAAATATTATACTTTCTTACATAAACATGGCTAGCAAGCAAACACAATTTGCTTGCACTTTTAAGTGTCGCCATATTAATGAATCATTTCAATGAATAGTTGGGTCTTTTCATAAAGAAATCAAGGTAATTATGAATGTAGAAATTCATAAGACTCCAAAAAACCACATAAGTAGGTTAGGCCCATTTTTTCGAATTTTTAAGCCATAACTCGACCTAAAATATATCACTATTTGTAACATGTTTTTGTGTGGCTCTTAAGTTGACTAGAGTAAAATTCATAAAGAAAGTGATCACGACTCGTGGTTGGAAAGCTTCGACTCAGATGAGTTAGATTTAGCATCGGATTTAAGAATGAAATACTTTGTATGCCATTATATGCTATTTATGTTTATCTATTACTACAAATTAAAATTAATGCATGGATGTTTACAATTCTTCATAATGTTTAACATTGTTTTGTTTAAACATTATTCCTTAACAACTAACTAATGAGATATTATTGTAAAAGGTTAATTAAAAAAGACCATATAAGTTGGTAAGGCCCATTCTCGACCTTTTTTAAGCCACCACACAACATAAAATTTGAGGCAACTTATTTGATACACAGATGAAGACTAAATAAAACCAAAACATAAAATAACCTACACTATAATTTTGCATCATGGGCAGGTCGAGCAGTTTAATGGCCTGGTCGAGCCATTTAATGTGTAACAACTAACAATATTTAAAATTGGGGAAATTAACCCTGCTGTAGGCACTAAGCAGCACATACTTTATCAGTTTATCTGCATCATGGATTATTTTTGCCAATTTTTAGTTTTGTACTTAATGGCCCATTTGATAATCGTTGCACCATGGCCCATTACTTGGCGCCATGTTTACTGGGTACCCTTGGTGCCATAGCCAAAAAGCACTGCCACGTCAGCATAAACCCCTTTAGCACCAGAATTTCTTTGGCACTACATTTTGTGCCGTATTCTTTGGCACTAGAAAATGTGGTGCCATTGTCCTGATTTTTTTTCATTAAACATACATAATATAACTAAAATAAACTTCATTAAAATTAAAACACATTACATTAATTAAGGGGTACAAAATTAAAAAAGTAGAGTTTTTAATAAAGAAAACAAAATACAACCACCCACCCACTTTGTCTTCTTCCTACAAAACAAAAAAACAAAAACAAAACAAATCACAAACACAAACACAATGCTTGGTCACAAACCAACATCTACATAATAACTTACTACCAAAGGATAATACGATGTCATAAAAACCAAAAAGAAAACAATGAATGTCATTTCATTAAAGCATACTACATGTCCCCTAGTTGCCTACGTTAAAATCATCACTAGGTGCTTCAAAAGTAGTATCAAACGAAAGGTACTCAGGGTTAATACGAATGCGCCTTTGAATCATTCTCTGTATGCACATAAATGGTGCATGTTCACAGGTTTTGTGATCATTCTGGTGACATATTAGGCAAAAGGTGATTGCATGGCAGTAGTAAGTGGAGTAAGTTGTGTCACCACATAGTTTACTCCTTCTTAGTGGATCTGGTAATTTTTGTTCAAGTAATCTGGATGAACAAGTTTCAGTGATCCCAGATTTGGATTTCCAAACCAAATGTGGGTTTGAGATATGCTTAACCAAATTTAGATTTCCAAACCCGTGGTTTGTGTTTGGTTGGATGTGAAAATGAACTGTTTTTGTTTCCGTCCATGGTGATTAGATGATTTTAAATGTAATTGAGAAGTTGAAAGAAAGGAATTTAGAAACTGTATTGAAAGTTGAATGTGGACAGTAGTATAAGAGAGAATGAATGGGGGAAGTTATTAATTGCATGGATTTTTGTTTATTTTTAATTTTTATAATAGTCTTATTTATTGCGTGTGTTTTCTAAAATACGAAGGCATATACCTGTCCATGAATACTTATACACGGTTGGCAGTTTCACAAATAGTAATTAAATGTGTTTCCTAGATTACAAATCTATACAATTGTTTGTTTGTGTTTCCGTGCAAAGTGACGATATATAGCAGCAAATAATTACTCCATAAACATGTGAATTTGTTGTTTTGGTATGACCTTTAAACCTAAAATAATTAGGTTTCTTAATTAAATTTTCTAAAATTTTCAAATGGGTAAATTACATCGTTGGTCCCCAAACTCTACCCCATTTGCCCGTTTGGTCCCCAGATTACGGGGACTCTCATACATGGTCCCTATTTAACACTGTAGTTACCTGTTTGGTCCTTGGAGGGCCGTTATGGGTAACGACGGTTATCTTTGTCGTTATCCTTGACACGTCGCCCTTCTATTGAAGGGCAGAATCGTCTTTTTGCAAAGTTTTTTTGGTTGCACGTTTGGTCCCTTACCCATAGTTTAGTTATGTTAGTTTGACAATTTTAAATTTATTTATGTTTATTAAAACCAAAGTTGTGTATAGTTTATGTAGTTTGACCCTAGTTTCATTGTTTAATTTTTATGTTGTGAATGAGAATAAAAGTGGTGTATAGTTTATGTTACTCCCAAATTTGATTTTCACACTCCCAATTTTGATTGGGACACTCTAAAAAACATCCATTAAATAGTTGTATCGTAAATACAAAGTTGTTTTAGGGGCCGTTTGGTTTATAAATGGGTTTACGATTAGGATTTGAATTCTGATTAAGATTTGGATATGGGGTAGGATTAGGAGAGAGAAAATATAATATAAAATTTTAATATAATTGATTTTTAAAATATTTAATGAATAGAAAAAAATATAAGAGAAGTAACACTATATGTGGTTGAAAATAAAAGTATTATTGAGAATAAAAGTATTTCACAACCTCTAACACATTTTCACAAAACCCAGCAAATTGATCTGTTTCATTTTCTAGTCATGATGAGTTAATATGTGGTTTCAAAAACCAAACAACAAATTATGAACAAAAGCCCAATACTTACGATCAAAACTCGAGAAACAAACATGCCCTTAAACTTTTAACTGTTTGTAACTTTGTATATTAGAGTGTCCCAAATCACTATCCTTTTTGAAAACTTATGAGTTATTTGGCTAGGCTAATAAGAGGCGC